>PVKA01043659.1:0-16630 GCA_004027165.1 Ctenomys sociabilis
GAGAAATATTTTTAAATTATGATTATTTAGCTAAAATTATATAAAGAAGTTTAAGAAATCAGGTGCTGAAAATTCAAAGACTCAATCAAAAAATGGGCATGTGGACCAGGGTCTAAGGGCTCAGTGGTCTAAGGGCCTGCCTGGCAAGCACAAGGACCTGGGTTTAATTCCTAGTAGTATATGCAGTGCTGCACCCTGCCAGCCAGCTACCAAAACTGGACAATGGTGGCACACATCTCTGATTCCAGTGGTGGGGAGACTGATACAGGAAGATCACTGAGTCTGAACTGTGTACCAAGACAGCTAATAAACAAATAAATAAAAGAATTTTTTTTTAATTTAAAAAAATGGAGGGGTCAGCCAGACAGCTTGGTAGACTAAAGCACCTGCTTAGGCAGAGCTCAGTGGCCGGGGTTTGATCCCTGGTGTGCCATGCTGGCCCTGTTCCCAGGGCATTCTGAGATGGTGATTGAGACTGGGTATAGTGGTACATGTCTGTAATCCCAGCACTTGGAGGCTGAAAAGAGGAGGATCACTAAGACTCTGATCTATGTAGTGAGAAACTTGTAGACCCTGTACTCAGTACATAACAAAATTGAAAAAAGGCATCTGATACGAATACATACTTCTCAGATGAAGAAATACAATTGGCAAATAAATATATAAAAAATGTTCAACACTATTGGTCATTTGACCAATGTAACTTGAAACAGTACTGAGATTCCACCTCACTCCAGAAAGAATGACTATCATCAAGAAATCAACTAATAACAAATTCTGGCTAGGTTATGGGAAAAAAGTAACCCTTTCCCACTGTCATTGGGAGTGTAAACTGGTATAACCACTGTGGAAATCAGTGGGGGATATTTCTCAGAAAACTAAGTTTGGAGGTTCCCTATTAATCCAACTGTTTTTCTTCTTGGTATTTTTCCTGAAAAACTGAAAACATACCACAGTGTCATATACATGCACCCATGTTTATAAGCAGCTCAATTTGTCAGAGCTAAATCTTGGAAACAACCCAAATGTCAATCAAATGACTAATGTATAAAAGTGATGTAATATGTTTATACAATGGAGTGTTACCCAGCTATAAAGAAAAATAAACTTGAGTTTTTTTAGGTAAATTAATATGACTAGAGGCTATACTCATAAGTGAAGTAAATCAGATCCCCATGTTTAAACATTGTATGTTTTCCCTACTGGGGAAACTGAAAGAGTAAATAAAATCATAAAAGTACAGTAGATACTGTGAAAAGCAAAGAAAGTTCTAGGGAAAGGAAAAAATAAGGAAGGGAAAATTATATACATATAGATAAATATATATGTATGGATATATATACATAACCACATATGTATGAAAGAGTATTTGGTCTCTGCTGAAGGCTCCTACAACCGAGAGCCATGGTTATCAGGATGAGAAGCACTTAAAAATTCTCTAGTTCAACCAGTTGTGCTGTATAATAGACTTGAAATAAATGGCAATAAAATGAAACAGATTACTTGTCAAGTTCTCAAATGATACAATGCACAGTAGGGCTCTGGCACTTCTCTCCTGACAGGAACCTGCAAATATGTACCATAGAGTTATCCATAACTATGGTGCTCATTGTTTAGGGTGCAGCCTGTGTCTTTATTTAAAGACATCTTTTGTACATCTCATACAGTTATTGATGAATATACTAGAATTCTAATTTATTTGATAAAAGAGATCACAGTCACTGAAAAATATCATTCATGAAGTCTCTTTGGATGAGCAGGCCTATATAGAAATACAAAATAAGCTTAGAAGACTATCAAAGATAGGATATCCAAGAATTCCTTAAAAAAATCTTTTAAAGAAGAGAAATTTTCTGAATTTCCAGAATGTGCTAATAGACTAGATTGAAATTCTTTTTCTTCAAAGTTACTTTGCAAGTAGGTAATGTAGTAATGATTACCATTGGATGACAATGTTTAGATGGCAAGCAAAGTATGGAGTTACTTAAAGAAAGGTGACTAGTTTTAGGAGTAATGGAAAATAAAATTCAAAAGGTGATAATTTTTATGTATGAGGGCAATAGTATATTTTTAGAGATGGAAAGAATTTTTATTGTTGATTTTAATTTTTATTTGTCTTTTTATTTTTGATAAAACAGGATATTTTTTAGAATTGATTCTTTTTTCAATACCTCTTTCCAAAAAAATTCTTATATTTTTCTTTTTTTTTTTTTGTCTTTTTGAGACAGGGTCTCACTATGCAGTTCAGGCTGGCCTTAAGCTCACTTTGTAGCTCAGGCTGGTCTCGAACTCACAATAATCCTCCTGCCTCAGCCTCCCGAGTGCTGGGATTACAAGCATGCGCCACCACGCCTGGCATATTTTTCTTTTATTGGTACCCCATGGAGAAATGAGAATCAGAGGGAAAGGCATATATAAATAAATAAATAACTATATAATGTCTAGATATCTTTTTTTGCCCAGCATATATTGTAGTCTTTAAACTTATCTCTGAGCATTTGGACCTAAGCAGTGAATTTCAAGTGGTTCCTTAGAGTGTTTACCTGGTGATTTAATTAACTGAGACACAGAAGTAACTCTTGTGGGTTGTAGATAATACTTGTAAGACATATTATATCTTACTAAACAAAAGTAAGAATTTGAAGCAAAATGCTTTATCAAATAGTAACAAGCCAATTATAAAGAATTGATTCAATAAACAGCTATGATGATGCACCTTGCTCAGTTCTGCCTGGGTATTTGGAAACACTGCCAGTGGAGAGGCTTTCCTTTGATCTACTTGTAGGAAGGTACAACACATGGAATTAGCTTTTTTACTGGAACTGATTATTTGTCGATGCCCGGGAATGCAAGAGGAATTTAAATGGAAGAAAAGAACATAGCATGAGGAAGGGTCTTCGAGATTTCCTGGGAAGATGATTTCAGATTTAGCTCTGCAATTGAGACAAAAGCAGTGTTAGTCCATTAGCTATAGGATGAAGACAGGGTTCTTATCTCTTCCATTTCCCCCTATTTTCCAATACTTACCCTGGATTCAGTTCATATTTGGTGAGTCTAATAAATGAATTTATGCTTATGTGACATGTCAAATATGTTTATAAATACAGTTCTTTACATCTATTTTAATTCTGTGTATTCATTTTGCATTTAAACTATGATGCCTATTAAAAGAATTTAATTTTTTCCACTTTTTCTAAGAGTTCTAGTGTAAAAGTATATCCTATATAAGTGACGTTACTAAGTACTGGTGATTCTTCAGATGAAGTACATCAAGTAGATTTTACAGATTTTTACCTTAGTATTTACTTGCTGCACAGGCAAGTTTATTTATTTTTTATTTAAAAGAGAATAAAAAGTATTAGAAACAGTACAAGATTATAAAAAAACAAGATGATAGGACTTCAACAATTGTTGTTTACTGCATATTGTTGCCTTCAAAGTAGTTGTTCAGATTACCAGATTTAAGCATACAAAAATGGGTCAAAACATTAAGCCTTAATTGTTCTTTTCAATGAACAATTGGCTATCTTATGCATCTTACTTGACTTCTAGTGTAAAGCATAAATTACTCCATAATTCTGATGCATTGTTTTCAGAATATTTAATATTATTTCTTTTATAAAATCATCATGAAATGAGATGCAGTTGTTACTGATAGTAAAGTTATGTTTTGTGTGTACACCACTTTTGTGTGTGTATCTGTATTTACTAGTGATACGACACAGATAAATTTTGAACAATTTTTAATAAA
This sequence comes from Ctenomys sociabilis, assembly GCA_004027165.1. Taxonomy (NCBI): domain Eukaryota; kingdom Metazoa; phylum Chordata; class Mammalia; order Rodentia; family Ctenomyidae; genus Ctenomys; species Ctenomys sociabilis. Next base: position 3,752 of record PVKA01043659.1, read on the forward strand.
AAACATGAACTGCTTTTACATATTAAGCATTTTTTCTACACAATATCTATAACTGTCTTTTTTGCATAAATATTAGCAGAAAAGTAACAGTAGTTTTATATATTTACTGTGATTTAATTAATAAACAATCTTTTCTCAACAAAGCTCCATGATAATAAACTATATTGTTAGCCTTATTCCTTTTGGTTCCAACAAAATTGTAAAATTCTTAGCAAAAGCTTAGTTGCTTTTTTTTGCTACTTAGGATGCATATATGAAAGGTATATGATATATATGATTATTTTATCCAGGCAAAAATGTGTCTTTTTTTAACATAAATTGTGTCAAAATATAATAGATACAAAAACATTTACTTGGAATAATTGATTCATGGGATTTATTCAATAATTAACAGATTAAGAAGGTCATTAAAATATCTATTTATTTTGAAGATCAAAAACATTTTAAATGCTTCCAAATTTTAAATTTAGGTAATATACCTCATTCAATTTACTTTTTCTAGTGTTTTCAAAGCAATGTTAACATTATAGGAATATGGCATAGTACAGTGGACATAAGTCAATACTTTTGGGTATGCAATATGAGTTCAAATGTGGATTAAGTTGCTGTGTACTTGTGATATTTCAGAAGTTAACTCTGAAGCTTCCTGTTCCTATTTTACTAAGAAAATGCTTTATAATGACATTTTATGCAAGGTAGTCAAGGATGCAGTTTAAACTTAATTGTTAACTTGATTGGTTGGCATCTGACTAGGGGATTAGTAAAGCACACTGATGTGTGTATCTGCATGGCCTGCACGACACCGAGTTGCATGTCTGTTCCTTACTCCTTCTTTTCTGGCACTGGTCCCCTGCTCTGCTTCATACCCACCATGAACTAAGCAGCTTTGTTATGAAACTTCATTCTGCCATGACATTTCTGCCTTGGATCCAGTCAGTGTTGGTGTGAATTCTCTGAAACTGTGAACCAAATAAGCTTTTCCTCCTTTAAGATTTGGATGTTGGGTAGTTTGTCCCAGCAATGAGTAAGCTGACTAAAACATAAAATTAGCACTATAAATGTGGAGTCTGCTGTGATTATATCTAAGTGGTTCTGAAATCTTTGGAATTGGTTTGCTGGAAGACATTAAAAAGTTTTGGAAATATGGGCTAGACAAGCTGTAGTTTGATACAGAACTTGACCTGAAGTTCTGGTCAGAGCTCCTAAAACTAGAATGCTGACAGGAATGAAGACGGTAGAGGCCAGGCTGATGGGGTTTCAGATGCGGGCCATATTGCACTTGTTGACTATATTCTTACAAAGAGCTTTTCTATTTTGCTCAAAGTCTCTTTGAAACTTTGTGAAAGACTAAGTTTATGGACTATGGACTAATTTCTGGCAGAAGTCATTTCAAGGCAACTGGACATTGGGACTGTGACATGAATAGATATTACTGACTTCCGTTACCCAGATGCATAGGGAGAATGGGGAGCAAAATGCACAGCAGAAGTACTTGCAAAACTTAAATTTTGGCCTGAATAAAAACATGTCTGAAACTGAGAACTGATATATATGTGGTTGCTAAAGAAATGAGAGCAATAAATTAATAATAATAATAATTCCAAAACAAGCATGCTGTTGCATACCTTTAATTCCTGTAGTCTTGGAGAAAAAGGCAGGAGAACTGCAAGTTCCAGATCAATCTGAGTAATTTAGTAACTTACCAAGATCCTGTCTCAAAATTAAAACAGATAGAGATATAGTTCTTTGTGAAGGCTCTGGATTCAATTTCTAGTACTTTCTTTTGTTTTTTAGTACTGGGATCAAACTCAGGACCTTCTGTTTGGCAGGCAAGTGCTTATGCTGCTGAGCTATCTCCTGGGCCCCTTCGATTCTCAGTACTGGAGAAAAAAATTGCTTTGCTTTGAACTGGGTCAAGGACACAAGATGATTCCTTGAGACCATCCCAGAAATCAGAAAAACAGCATCTATGAAGGTTGAAGGACACAGAAATATAAAACTTTCATTTAATAAAAGAGCTCCAGGGATTACTTCTCAGAAAGGGCCATTGGGATTTATCTTGACATTTATCCTGCTCAGCCATCCAGACATTCAGAGGTGGATTCAGCCATTGTCTAAGAGGGCTGTTCTACCACTAAAGCTGGAGGCAAACCAAGCATAAAGAACACTAGAATTTAGGATTATGGAGGCTCTTGCTCAGGTTTTAGAGGAAGTACTCATAGGCCAGCCAATGTTTCTCTATGATGAAGCTGTAGGAATAAAGCTAAAAGTATAGCTGAGACACTAGGAAGACAGGACTGTCAGACATCTGTGGAGGAAATCTGCAAGTGGTAAGTGAAGCCTGCCTTAGAGGGAGGCCTTCTGGGCTGCAGCCAACAAAGCCAAGGGGGTGGGTTTTATCAAGCCCTTCAAAATACATCTGAGTACCATTTTTCTGGATGCCAGAGCTATAGAACTTAATAATTGTCTTCTGGATTTCTTACCTTGGACCTCTGTTCCTGATTTTGGAGAGGGAAGGTTTACCCTGTGATAGTCTCTATGGAGATTCTGCATCTTGTTTTTAATTTTTGCTTCAGGCCACAACTGAGAGATTTCCTTAAGTCTCAAGGGGGACTTGGGCTTCTTGGCAGTGCTAGAACTGTTGAGATATTGAGAAGGAATCACTGTGTGTTCAGTTGTGTGGAGGATACTTATATCATGTTAGGTGGAATTATTGCCATGCTATTGCCTTAGCATGGAGATTAAGTAGGGCTTGTAAGGATATGTTTGGTTGTCAGTTTTACAGAAGTGTAATGTGTAGGTTAAAGGAACTTGACAGAATTAGGATTGGCCTAGGGGATTATTAGTAAAGGATACTCTAGGTGTATCTGAGTAGGTCATAGAAATGTGGGTTTAAAGTCTATATTTCTTCCTCTCTGGTGGTTTTTTCACTGTGCTTCTAACCATCATAAGCTAAGCATCTTTGGAACTATACCCACCTGCCATGATGTTCCTGCCTTAGATCCAGTCAGCTCTGGACTGAATGCTCTGAAACCATGAGCCAAGTAAACCTCCTTTCTTTTTTTTTTTTTAAATTCGTTTAATTTATTCTTATTTTATTTTAAATAGAAAAAGCAAAAACAAATAATAAGAACAAAGACAAAAGCAAAGCAAATACAGAATTTCAAAACAGAATAGAAAATTAAAAATGGTTTTTACATTATATACTGTTACCATCAAATTTGTTGTTCAGATTACCAGATATAGGCATACAATACTGATCAAAAAATTGAAAATTAACTCTTTCTTTTTAAGAGTTAACATTAATATTTTCCTTGTTCTTTGAATTATTTTTAAAATTTATTTTAAACAGAGTATAAAAATTATAGATAAGACATTAGAAAGGATACATATTTTTTTAAATAAAACAAAAATAAGATGAAAGGCATTCAATTGTGGTTGTTGTATCACAATTTTAGGTTGTGGGTGTTAAATAATTTGTCCCAGCAAGGGTAATCTGACTAATTATTATAAAAAATTCAAATTTCATCTGTAGTCTCTTAGTATATGGTCTAAGCCATGAGGAAGTTATTATATCACTCACACACACACATACACACACACACACACACACACACACACGTGTGTGCGTGCGGACAGTTAACATTTTCTCTTCCTGTCAAATTTGAAAGAGAGGGGCATGAGTAGAGCCCTCTCTTGTAATAAACCATGTAGTGCTCCTCCTACAGGGATCCTAACCAGATATTGCTGGTAGTGGTCCCTGTAGAGTCATGGATTCTGTACTTTGAGTAAATATTTTTTATCACTTTCTAGCCTTTGCAAAGTTTTAGGTGCCTATTATCTTGGAAAGTCTTTTCTATTTAAATACATGAAATATACATGTAAAAATGTCAACTTCATAGGGATAATAGCTATTCAAAGACAATCCCTTTCTTTTCATTGAAGACAATATACTACAAGCTGAAACATGAGAGCCTCTATAGAAAGGTGGTTGCCCAAACAGAAGATTAATCTTAATCTACTGGCAAGTCCTGTGGCCGCTGCAGGACAGCTTTCTCAGAGCAAGGATATATTATCTTGAGGAAGAAACAGGGGGAACAGTGGCAGAAACATCAGCACGGCTTTCTCAGATCTCGTAAGGCTTAGATTAGTCATTAATTTTCTAGGACTAGCATAATGACTTTTCAGAAACTTAGTGACTTAATGCAAGTGTTTTGGTTTTTTTTTTTTTTTCAATTCTGGAGGGCAGAAGTTGAAAATCAATATTTTGGCCAGCAGGAACATCCTCCTTCCAAATATCCTAGGAAAAAAATCCTGCCCTGTCTCTTAACTTCTGGTGGCAAAAGAAATGCCTTGGCTCTTGACCATATTGTTCTGTCATCTGCCTCTGTCTCATATCACTTCATTGTATGACTTCTTTTCTTCTTTTTATAAGGTTATTTGTTATGTGATTTAGGGCTTGTCAGGGTAATCCAGGATATTATCAAATTCTTTAATTTTTCACCAACTATATTAGGAAACGAGTTTATGTTTCCTAATTGAAATTTCATTTTTCTTGACCATAACCACCCTATATTACCATACCTCCAGCAATTGTTAACTGTCATTCCACTACCTGCTGCTGTACATTTGGCAATCTTATTTATTTTTATTTTTTGGTTGAACTCAGGACCTGGTGCTTGTCAGGCAAACACTTGTTCCACTGAGCTATCTCCCCAGGCACATATTTGACAATTTTAGATTTAACATGTAGGTGTGGTCATGCAGTGTCTGTCATGCTACATCTGTCTGGCTTATTTCATAACAGAGTGTTCTTCAGGTTCACCAGTTTTGTTGCAAGTGTTGGAATTTTCTTTTTTTCATTCTTTTGTATTTTCTATTTATTTATTTATTTATTTTTTTATTTATTTATTTTTATTTTTATTTTTTTTTTGTCTTTTTGAGGCAGGGTCTCACTATGCAGTTCAGGCTGGCCTTCAGCTCACTTTGTAGCTCAGGCTGGTCTCAAACTCACAACAATCCTCCTGCCTCAGCCTCCTGAGTGCTGGGATTACAAGCATGCGCCACCACGCCCGGCTCTCTATTTATTTTTTTATGAGTACATGTTTGTAGTACATAATGTTGACCCCTTCTTCTTTCCTAAGGATGAATACTATTTCATTCTGTGTGTGTTACCCTAACCATTAATCAGTTTATAGACATTATATCAGTGCAATTGAGAATAATGATGAAATTAACACAGCAGGTAAAAAGGGATTTCTTCAATATTGTGATTGTATATATACCTTCTATATAATCATAAGGTATATCATTTTTATTTGCATTTTTGATAAAAATTCCATACTGTTTTCTACAATGACTGTACCAATTTATCTTTTCATTAACTTAGAGTAAGGGTTCATTCCCATACATTGCTGCCAGCACTTCTTATTTTCATAGTTCTGATAAAAGTCATTCAAACATGTAATTGTGGCTTGATTTACAGTTCCTTGATGATTAGAAAATGAAGAATAGTTATTCATTGTTGTTGGTCTTTTGTATGTTTCCTTTAGAAAAATTTATATTTAAGTGCTTTGCATGCATTTAAATTTTATTTGCTATTTAAATTTGGGGATTTCTAATTTACTTAGTCTTTATTAAATATGGTTTGAAAATATCTTCTTTATACTTTGCTATAAACTCACGTTTTTTGCTTTTGGTGTTTGTGCTTTTCGATTCTATCCAACAAAGTTATTTTCTCAACCCACGTGAGGAAGCTTTTCCACTGTTTTCTTCTAGTTGTTTTATAATTTCAGATTTTAGGTTTAAATATTCATTTCAATTTGAATTACTTTTGTATATAATATATGATAAGAATACAATTTCATTTTTTCTCATATGAATATCCAATTTTTCTATACCATTTATCAAAAATACTATGTTTCTCCCATTATGGGTATTTGGCACACCTGTTTATCATAAATCTAAAAATAGTTGGGATTCCAACTATTTCATTTGCTCCTTTGGTGATTACTTGTTTTGTTAGAAGGTACACCAACATTAAAAAGAATTAAAAGTATAGTAGGTGGTAACCAAATGTTTTATTTTGTTTTACTTAAAGAAAGCTTACATGAAAATGTCTTATAAAAATTATAGACATTTTTTCCTTTTTGTTCTGGATAATGGGTCATTTTTCTAGAAATCTTAGCTACATAAAAGTTCATTTACACTTGCTTTATTTTTTTCTTGTATTTGTAGGGAAGGGCTTACAGGATGTTCAAAGTTTCACTACTAGATCAGATTTGTAGTGATTCTCCTGTTCACAGTCTCCCAAGTGCTGGGATTATAGGTGTGCACCACATGCCCAGTCTCTCCTTTGTCTTTGAATCTCAGGAGGAAATCTTATCAGGCAGGTTAGAAAAGATAGGGCTAAACTTCCACAAGCATGCACTGATATAATCCTGTGTGTGTGTGTGTGTGTGTGTGTGTGTCCCACTATTTAACAAGGAAATTAAATAATTTTAGAGCTATAATACTTTAGATCTATATGAAACTATTACCAGAAATAAATGTTGAATAATGCAGATTTTAAAGTTAAGCAGGAGTCAGTACTGTGAAGAGAATAAATGGAATCTAAATGGAAAATGTTGGAGCAGAGGAGATAAAAGTGTAACACATTAAATTTAAAAATAACAGTTATTCAATGTTTCTGTTTTGATGTTTAAGCTTTTGATCCATTTTAATTTTAGTTTAGTCCCTAGTGAGCATTATGGGTCCATCTAACTATAAATAACCCATTTTCCCAGAATTATTTATTGAATAGGCTCTCTATCCTATAACATAGTTTTTTGGCTACTATATTGGAGATCAAATAGCTTAATATGTTTGGAATGTTTCTATATCTTCTGTCCTGTTTTATTGATTTACATGTATGTATGTTTTTGTGCCAGTGCCATATTGTTATTATCACTGCTTTTTTTTGAATTACAATGTAAAGTAAGATATTGTGATGATTCTTGCTGTGCTCAAAATTGCTTTAACTATTCTGGATCTCTTTGAGTTCCATATGGATTTTAGGATTGTTTTCTCTATATATATGAACAATGCTGGAGTTGGCAAGACACCTCAGTGGTCTAAGCGCCTGCTTTGGCAACCGCAGGGACTGGGGTTTGATCCCCTGTCCTGTATGCTGTGCTGGCCCCACCCTCAGGGCACGCTGAATTGGTGACCAAGTGGGTGTGGTGATGCATGCCTGAAATCCCAGTACTGGGGACACTGAAAACAGGAGGATCATTACCAGAGCAAGCTGCAAAGTGAGACCTGTATAACATGCATAAATGAAAAACAAAAACAAAACCTAAAACAATGTTGGTATTTTGGCTAGAATTCAGTTTGATCTGTATCATTCTTGTTATGGCTTTGCAGTCCTAGATGCTGGGATAAAGAAGAGCAATAACTAAATCTGTACCTTGAATAGTTTGATGTTGCTATAATACTGATGGCCTGGATGCATTAAAAGGGACAGAAAAAAGCTTGTCTTCTCCTTTGTTTGTTTGCTTTTGCTGTCTTCTACTTGCTATGAACTGATAACCAAGTACAATGCTTTGGGGAGCATAGCCATTTTGACAGTTTGGTTCTGCCTATCCAGAAGAAGGAATCAACAGCCAATGCAGTCTTTCCCTGAGGCAACCCCTTGAGTCTGGTCTTTGTCAGAAGGATTTTTATCAGGTTCTGGTCTTCTGAGTTCTGATTACAGTTTTGCAAATGGAACAGCCTAAGGCATTCCAGCTCAACTCTTTCAGGCAACATCTCCAAACCTTTCAAACTCTTCCCACAAGGCATTCCTAAAGGTTTTTGAATCATATGGTCAGGTATAATCACAGTAATGATCCTGCTTCACTGGTACCAAATCCTGTCTTAGTTATTTTCCTTTTGTTGATGACAAAATGTGTGATGCCCAAAATATAGGGAGGAAAGGCTTATTTAGCTCACAGATTGTCAAGTTTTCATTCCATACTCAGCTTGGCTCCAAACAGGGTAGAATGTGGTCCAGGGGCAACAATTCATGGCATAAGAAGACAGCAAATACAATGAGAGCAGAAGTGTTGTAACAAACCTCTTTTACTCCCTTATGTTTTATGCAGGGTACCTGCCCTAGGATGGATGTAGCACTCACAACTCCATTCCTGGCACTAGACAATGAATCAATTACAAACTCTGAATTCCACAGCCTCTGGAAAATCCCCTTCTCCTTATGATTACAGAGGCTTTGGTAGGGCATCCAGGCCTGCACCATAACAAGTGAATTTCTAGGCATTGAATTGTACTTGATGGTAATGAGAACAGTGTGGTTTTCTTAATTTTTCATTGAGACCATAAATACTGATTTTTTTGATGTGCTGTGTAACTTTTGTATCCTACTACATTGATGAGATTAGTTAACAGTTCTGAGTGTTTTTTGCTTGAATTCTTTGAGTCTTCTATGCAGAATTCTTCGGATCTTCTCCTATCATGTCACATGCAAATAATGACAATTTGAGTTCTTGTCTTTTGTGTGTCCCTTTTTGTCTTTCTCTTGCCTTACTATTCTGGGTAATGTCTCAAGTATTATCTTGAATAGAAGTGGTGGCAATGGAATCCTCCTCTTGTTCCTATTTTACAGAAAATGCTTTCATTTCCCCCCATTTATTATGTTTGCCATTTGTGGCATGCAGCACAAACAATAAACCTATTGGAAAACAAAGAAGGTAAAATACTTGGAGGTATACGGATATGCTAGGACTTTCTCAACAGAATTCCAGGTTCACAAGAAATAATAGCTAGAATTAACAAAGGAGAATATATAAAATTTAAAAACAAAACAACTCTCTGGAATCAGTTAGTCGAGTGCAAAGTCCATCTGCAGAATAGAGAATTTCTTCCTGCTATTCCACACATAGAGAACTAATCTCAAGAGTATCTAAATAATTCACTATATTAGATCACCCAAAATGAAAGATCTGATTCATAGATGAGTCATTAGACCCATTCTAGATGAGTCACTGGCAACTGAAATGAACACTCTTCAGAAGTGCAGCAAAATATGCCTGAAGAAATATTCAATATCTTTGTCCATTGAGAAATGGAAATGAAAACAGCTGTGAACATTTTCTTTTTATAATAGAATAAGGGCAATCATTGAGAAGTCAAAGAAAAAAAAAAGACTGGCATGGTTACAGTAAACAAGTAACTCTCCTACATTGTTAGTGGAATGTAAATTAACATCGTCATTATGGAAATCAGTATTGGAGATTTCTCAAAGAACAGAATTTAGAAATCCATATAACCCATCTATTTCCCTTAAATTATCTTCATAAATGAGATGAAGACATCATTTTACAGTGATATGTACATATCAGTATTTATAGTAGCACAATCCAAAATAGGTAATCCTAGAACCAGTCTGTATGCCCAGAAACAGGCTAATGCATATCTATAATGTGGCATATCCTCTAATATTATCTGAACTGTGATATCTATACATAATGAAATATAACTTAGCTATAAAGAAGAATAAGCTTCAGAAATTTGTTGAAAAATAGATGTACTTGAAAAATATAATTGAGTGAAATAAATCAGACAAGTAACTTAAATGTCATATTACATCTCTCATTTGAGTAAGGCAAATTCATGGGGTTTCTTTTTTTATTTATTTTATTTTTTAAAATAATTTCATTGAGAAACAAACAATGAGACACTTTCAAAACTGATTAGTAGGACAGTTTCAGTAATGAATACATTACATATTGTTGTCTTAGTGGTTATTCATAGTCCATGATGCACACATGATAATTTGTCCACAAACATTATTAGAATAAATATTTCTTCTCATTGAATTAAGAGAAAGTAGCTGTATATTTATCCTATTTTGTATATATAGATACAAAATGGTCCGTCATTTATATCTTCTTTTTTGTTTAGTTTTGTCAGTGATGGGTATTCCATTGTTGTTTAAATATTGTAGGTGCCTGAATTCAGCAAAATAATCCAAAATAGTTCAGTAGTCCATAATAGTAGTGGGTTATCCATAGGATTGGCAATGTCAGAAGTTGTTGACTTGAGCCTTTTGTAGCTCAGCATATTAATATGGCTTTACTTTTTATATCTCGTTTTTATACTACTTTGCTGGATGGTTAAGACCAAGATAAAGCAAGACCTAAATTAAGAGAAGTGTAACTTTTGTATCGGACAAGGTCAGTCAAATCCCCTCAGGATTTACCCTGAAACCCTGTGCCACAGTTTGTAGATCCTTTGTCAGTGTCAGCCATGTGGTTGAGTCATGGCCATTGCTTGACCACTTTGCTTTCTGTGAAAGAGGGAGTGTTTTTTCTCCATGTGACTCTCCTTACACACACTCTGCATCATTGATCACATTCCTCTGTGGCCCCATAATCTTCTTAATCAGAAAAGTTGGGACACAACTGAGTTAAATATGTTACAGTACAGGTTCTCCTAAGTTCTGAATCTTCACTGACCTTGCAAGGGTAGAACAAAAATGTTAGTTGTCCTTGAAGCCCTTCTTTGTCTCTAATTTTTGGACTTCAAGCTTAGGTTGTTAACCCTCCAGAAGAGAAGTTTTTTATTACCATAAAACATAGGCAGTTGAACTTAACCTCATTATCTATCTGAGTATTAAACATTTTAGACATAACATGGAACAGGTATTAGAATTCCCATCCTGACTAACTATATATGCTGATACCTGTAAACTAAGCAAGTACACTGAAGATAGCTTTGTGTAATACTAGGGTCATGCTTGTAATGTTTGTCATCCTGGTCTTATACATATGTACTGCTTGCCATGACATACCAGGTTTTTTTTTTTTTTTTGTCTTTTTGAGACAGGGTCTCACTATGCAGTTCAGGCTGGCCTTAAGCTCACTTTGTAGCTCAGGCTGGTCTCGAACTCACAACAATCCTCCTGCCTCAGCCTCCCAAGTGCTGGGATTACAGGCATGCGGCACCATGCCCGGCTTTGCCATGACATACCAATTACTGCCATACTGTCTCTCAAGTAAATGTTTATTTTAAAAAAAGGGTAATAAATGAAAACAAGGGACAAGAAAAAAAAAGTCACAGGACTGTCCTGCTACACTGTTGTATATGGTTAGATTTCTAAATATCTGTGTTAAAAAATGTAATTGTTTATTTCTAATTTTTAAATTTTTTAAAATTTTTTTATTTTTTCTTCATATTCTGTAGGGACTTAAAGTTTCACATATTAATATTTGAGTAAGGCAAGTTCAAACAAAGCAAAATACAGAATGGCTAGAAGAAAATGAGGGGTTAGATCTTTTGAAAACAGGAAGGGATCCAAGAAACCGAGACTCAGGGTATGTGTGGGATGATGGGGAAGAAAGAGTAAAGGTACGCCATGTACAAGTACCAAAGACCCATAATGAATGTAAACTTTGCATGTCATGAACACGAGTTAAGTTTAATAATAACACAAATGAAAATGGAGAAATGAGACTTAGAGACAAAGGGTGGGAGATGGGTAGGAAAGGGAAGGGGATTAAAGAAAGTATTGGCAATGTACATTTACCTACTCCCTGAGATAAATGTGAAATTTGTGTACTACAAACGTGTACTACTAAAATGAAGGAACAATTTTTTAAAAAATTATATATACATATATATTGCCGTACAGATTTATTTTTCCATTTTCTGAATTTGTTATATTTATTGAGGAAATCATAAAGCTATTTTTGCCCTCAGCTCCAGTGATGCTTACATAATTTCAGAACCAAAACATATCTTGTTCTTGTTTTACTTTTTGCGCTCTTCTCTCCATTTATTTTTAATGATGTTGAGTGGTATCAGGACAGCTACCCATAGGATAATATAATTATTATTCTAAAATAGTATACTGAAAGATAGTGGATATTAAATATAAATTGAGTTCAGACAGTACAATTGACAAGCATGATGGAATGTATTAACTTAAAGTGATGCCTGCTATTACCTAGCAAAACTTTGGGCTGATTAGATCCATTATAGATAAGTCATTAGACCCTCCCAACAGATACACAAACCTCAAATAGTTTCTTATATGCTTAGGAATCTCAGAAATTTGCATTGATTCTGACTTAATTTCATTTATGTAAACCCATGGCACTATGAGTACTGAATAGACTGTCATGGCCATTTATCAATTTTAAAAACTGAGCTGAAATTCCCTTAGCAATAACTGGCACAGAGTACACAAAACAGTGGCATTTAGTACAAGAAGTAACCAATGTATAGCTTCAAAATATTTTCACCTTCTTCAAAGCTCCTGGCAACCACTGATCACCACTAGTCTGTTCTCCATCTATGATTTACCTATGTTTCATAATTCATATAAGTGAGATCATATAAATTGTGACCAATTGTACCTGGCATTTGTTAAACAGCATAATGTTTCAGAATTCATCAATATTGTGCATGTATCAGTACTTAATTGATTTTATGACAGAAAAGTTTTGTAGTATATGGATATACCATGTTTTGTCTATCCATTTATCAGTTGAAAGGCACTTGGTGTTCCACTTTTGGGCTTTTGTGAATATTGATGCTATGAACTTACTTAAGTTTACATATATTTGTTATCATATATGTGATTCTTCCTATCATGTAAACTGCTCACTTTTTTGGTAGTCATTTTCCACATTTGAACGTTTTTAATTTTGAGCAAATTCAAGTAACCTACTGCCTTTTAGGGCTGTGGATTTGGGGTAATAACTAAACATCCATTAAGAAAACCAATTCATAAATATTTACCTGTATATTTTCTTCTACCAGTTTTAGAATTTGAAATCTTACCTTTAGATGTTCACTCATCCTGAGTTTTTTTTTTTTTTTTTTTTTTTTTTTTTTTTT
>PVKA01043660.1:0-16628 GCA_004027165.1 Ctenomys sociabilis
AAAGACAGCTGTGGGAAATGATTTGGTGGTTTCTTAAAAAGTTAAAAATAGAGTTGCCATATGGCCCAACCACTCCACTCCTAGGTCTATACCCAAGAGAACTGAAGACATATGTTCACACAAAAATAAATATGTACATAAATGCCAGTAGAAATATATGTCCTAATAGTTAAAAATTGAAAGCAACTGAAATTAAGTTACAATATAATCAAGTTCTCTCTAGAAGTATTAAAAATATACAATATAATAAATTATCTGAACACGTGAATAAACAAACTGTGGTGGCACTGAAGGCCACCTAAATAGAAATAAATATACAACGGCCAGGGATAATGGCTTAAGTGCCTGCCTGGCAAGCAGAAGGTCCTGAGTTCCATCCCTGGAAATAAGACAGAGAGACAGAGACACAGACAGGTAGACAGATAGATAGACAGACAGGCAGACAAATTGGGCATATTTGACATCTAGCAGACTGAAAGCTTATTTTCCCCTTTACCAGTATTATTTATATAGTAAAATATTATTCAATTATAAAAATAAACTAAGGGCTGCAGTTCAGTGGTAAAGTGCTTATCTTTTTTTTGTTTTGTTTTTGTTTTTATATTAATTTTATTGAGAAAGAAATAGCAATGAGTTTCAAAACAGATTAGTAGGACAGTTACAATAATTAATACATTGCATATGGTTGTGTTTGCAGTACAAGATACAGACATGACATCTTATCTAAACACTATTAGTATAAATCTTCTTATTGAACTAAGAGAAAATAGCTGTATATCTATATTATTTTGTATATACAGATATATATTTTTTTCACTACAAAATGGACCTTCATTTATATCCCCCTTTTTTGTTTACTTTTGTCAGAGATGGGTACTCCATTGCCATTCAAATATTGCAGGTGTGTGAATTCAGCAAAGTAATCCAATATACTCCAATAGTTCATAATAGTAGTAGGTTCCCAAATTTTCTGATCAAGAAGATTATGGGGCCACAGAGGAAAGTGATCAACAATGTAAAGTGTGCCTAATCACATGGAGAGAGAAAACATTCTCTCAGGCTTTCATAAAGAGCAAATTGGTCAAGCAATGGCTGTGTCTCAACCACATGGCTGACACTGACAAAAGATCTACAAACTGCAGTACAGGGTTTCAGGGTAAATCCTGAGGGGACTTAACTGACTGTCAGATACAAAAGTTACATTTCTTGATATATAGTTATCTTGATCTTACCATTCAGCAGAAAATGATAAAAATGAGGTATAAAAAGTAAAGCTATATTAATATGCTGAGCTGTAAAAGGCTCAAGTCAACAACTTCTGACATTGCCAGTCCTGTAGAGTGCTTATTTAGCATGGGTAAAGCAACACTGGATGGAGAAAAAAGACAATAACTTTGATAAGTAAAACAAAAAGAAAATCATAGTATACCTTGCCAGGTTCATCCAACTGTGAAAGTGTAAGCATATTTAAAGAATAAAAAGTAGAGGGGGCCAGTAAGATAGCTCAACAGACTAAAGTACCTGCTTAAGGAAGCTTAAGCAATCTCAAGGACCACTATTCAATCCCCAGCACCATATGCCACACCAGCCCTGCCCTGAGGGTGGGCCAAGCTGGCCAGAGTCCAGATGTTGTGGTTCATGCCTGTAATCCCAGCACTGAGTAGGCTGAAAGTAGGAGGATCACCCCAAGTCTGAGCTATGTAGTGAGATCCTGCAATAATCAAACACATTAAAAAAATAATAATAATAAAAAGTTGAACAGAATAGTTAGAAAATAAAGTTGTTCCTATAAAACTATAAGAAAATAAACACTGAATTCAGAATATTTCTTAAAAATGAATCAATGAGTTTGAATTTTAGTTCTATAATCCATGAGTTAAAACATGAACTGAACAAGTCAGGCATGGTGGCATATACCCAGCACTCTGGAGGCTGAGGCAGGAGGATCGCCATGAGTTTGAGGCCAACCTGGGCTACACAGTGGAACTTGAGGCCTTATGGCCATCCTGAACTATATACCAAGACCCTTTCTTAATGGAGCCAGGGATACAGCTCAGTGGCACAGTGCCTGCCTTGCAAGCATGAGGTCCGGAGTTCAATTCTCAATAACACCCCCCCCCACAAAAAAAAAAAAAGCTGAAAAACAACAATAACAATACTGATGAACAGGGGAGACAAAAACGGTATAGCCACTTAGGACAGTACTAATTGACAGCAGTTTATTGTACACTGGAAAGCTAGATTAATATATCTAAGACAATACTGAAATAAGCCAGTAATGAGATTCAAAAAAACAAATAACAACAAAATTGATCTCTAGCTCTTTTATGGGAGAAGTCTACCTACCATGGTTTAAGGAACAGACAATCCCTGCCACTTTTCTCTTCACCCTTAGCATCAGGGCTTTACTATGAAATTTAATTGAAAATTCTCTTTCTCATCCAATAGATGTCACACTCAACTCCCTGGTATCAGGCTGTCCCCAACACTCTAATTCATCTTCCTTCTTCCTACCAAAGGAATTCTGATGTTAATCCCTTTACTGAAAGCCTTAAATGGCCAAAGTTTAACAGGTAAGAGCTGGCCACTTCACACCAGCGTTACAATGGGCAATTACACTACTATTCAGGTTTATCTTCTTCCACCTTGTCCTGCTTAGCCTCTCACAAGGACCACCTAACAAATTCTTACAGGTCCTGTCAGGTCTACTGCTTCTAATTGCTCTCTCTCTCTCTCTCTCTCTCTCTCTTTTTTTTTTTTTGAGGAACTGGGGATTGAACTCAGGCTCTTGCCAGGGAAGCTCTTATTCCACTAAGCCATCTCCCCAGCCCCTTAATCTCTCTTCACTTCATGAAATCTGTATTTCTGCTCTTTGTTCACCTTTCACTTCAAAACAAACAAAAAACTTGCAATGCTTTTCAGAATTTGAAAACTAGTGCTAACTTTCTAACAATACCTCTCACTTTGAACTTCAAGTATTTAGGACTTTGTAATCCCCTAATAAATAACACACTCCTCATGGATTGAGACTATCTTACTCAATTTTAATTCCCTAACAAACAGCCTAGAACATCACAGAATTTGTTAAATTACTCATTAACTATAACTACTTCTTATATTTAAATTTTAGCTCACAAAAGGGTAACTCATAGGTATATGAGTATCAGTTTTTCTAAGTCCTAAGCATTTAGTGGTTATATACTATTTCTCACTTAAACAGAAGTATAAATAAAACATTATGCCATCAGGAAAAAAGGAAAAAAGTCACTAATATTGCTGTTTATAAATGTGAAATATTTTGCCAGGTATGCTAGCATACACTCAGAATCCCAGCACTCCAGAAGAGGGGAAAGGGTCACAAGTTGAAGCTCAGTATAGGCAACCAAATAGTACCTTCTCTAAAAAAATTTAATAGGGGCTGGAAATATACTCAGTACAAAGGATACGGATTCTGCCCCTAGTACTAGAAAAAAAATTTTTGACATATTTTGTTAAGTATCATTTCTGAGATTACTTCTCAAGAAAAGTTTTCAAACTATGTCTTAATTGCATATCTAATTTTCAGATATCACCAAATCTGTCAGTCACTGACATGGAATTACTCAACAAATTTATACATTATAATTTAGCAAAGAAAGCCTCTTTCACCTCTTTCCTCAATGCAATTCTCATACATGAGCCTTCAATTAACTGAAAGTATTGTTAGCATTATTACCCCCAACCTGAGATATAGTTACCATTCATACGTCTGTGCCCTGCACTCAATCTCGCCTGCACAAATGCAGAATTTCTCTTAAGTACAGAACTCAAGCATGCACAAATCTTAAGCATAACATGTTTTGCTACAAATTAATCAAGCATCCAATTGAGGCAATGATCTAAAAAAAAAAAAAAAAAAAAAAAATCCCTGGTAGATGAGGACCTGCTTGTTAGCTCAGCTGCTTAAGTGCCTGCTTATCCAAATGCAGTTCCCAGCTCTACCTGCCTTACCAGACAGCCCTAAGGCAGCCTGAACCAGCCAAAAAAAATCCTTCTCAACTTAGGGCCTGAGAGGATAGCTCAGTGGAGTAAGTACTTGCCTGGAAAGTGTAAGGTCCTGAGTTTGATCCCTGGTACCACCAAATTCCTGGTAGAAAACTTAAATTACCAAAGATTATGACAAAGGCTATAGTTATTGTGGAATTAGGCTTTCAGAGCAAAAATAAAACTTAAGGTGATAGAACAATAAAATACTGCAAAAAAAAAGTAAGAATTTAAACTTACAAAGACAGCCGGGCGTGGTGGCACATGCCTGTAATCCCAGCACTCGGGAGGCTGAGGCAGGAGGATTGTTGTGAGTTCGAGACCAGCCTGAGCTACAAAGTGAGCTTAAGGCCAGCCTGAACTGCATAGTGAGACCCTGTCTCAAAAAGACAAAAAATAAATAAATAAATAAAAATAATAAACTTACAAAGACAGCAACAAACAAGACTAAAAGTGTAAAGGAATTTCTGTGGATCAAGGTGCTATGCAAGGTCAGCTGTGGTGGTACTTGACTGTAATCCTATATGTGAGAGGTGAAACAAGAAGACTGTGGTGAGTTCAAGTCCAGCCTGATCTACACAGTGAGTATAAGACCATCCTGGACTACAAAGTAACATCTTGCCTTAAAAAAAAAAAAGCTGACTCAGGAGGCTGAGGAAGAAGGTAGTTGCAAGCTCAAAACCAGCCTAGGCTACAAAGTGAGCTCAAGGCCAGCATGAACTGCACAGCAAAACCTTGTCAAAAAAAGACTAATAATAACAACAATATAAATTCTGTGAATGCAAGGCGTAAATTGTTTACCAGAAAGGTAAAAGATTTGCTTTACACTAATTAAGAGACAAAAGCAAATGCTCAGCATTGGCCTGGGTGCAGACCTTGAGGGTAAAGAAGCCAAATTAGTAACAAAGAGGGGCAAAGGAATCCAGGAAGGCTTGGCCACCCAAGCATAGGTAACCACAAGACATTAAAAAGGAAACTGGTAAACTGTACTGTAATCAGTAACATGTGTTGACTCAAACTAGAGAAGCAGCCTTCCCATAAAGTTAGAAGGTCACTCTGTGTGCTGGTCCCCCATGTGCTGCAGCATAAATCTTCATATAGCCTCTTATGGATGGCTTTTTTCTGTCCATTCTGATTTCTATCTCAAATAGAGTATGGTGACATAGTATAGCAACAGTTCTTAACACTAAAGGTAATTGGCATTGAAAACGGCTATGGGGAATAAGGAATTCTTCCACTGTTGGTGGTGTGTAGAACTGGTACAATCACTGTGAAATCAGTATGGAGATTCCTCAAAAAAAGTGGACCACAAGTCCCATTGGACTCATCTAATTCCTTTTCAGTATATTCCTAAAAAAATTAAAATCATCAGGGCTGGCCAAATAGCTCAGTAGATTAAAGTGCCTGCAAGCAGGTGCAGAGGCCAGGGGTTCAATCCCTGGGCCTGCCATGCTGCCCCCCCCCCTGGGGCATGCTGAGATGGCAATTGAGACTGGGTGTGATGGCACGCGCCTGTAATCCCAGCTCTTGGGAGGCTGTAAACAGGCAGATCACTACAAGTCTGATCTAGTAGTGAGACCCTGAACATCCTGTAGAATCCTCCCTAAAAACAAACACAAAAAAACACTAGAGATACATGTGCACCTATGTTTATAACAGCACAGTTTGCAATAGCTAAATCTTCTAAACAACTCAAATGCCCATCAATAGATGAATGGATGAATACATGTGGATTTTTAATATAACAGAGTACTACTCAGCCATAAAGAAGGATAAACTTCAGACATTTCCCATAAACCTTAACTCCATGCTCAATTAAAACAAAACAAATGCATGTGTAAATATTGCATTGTCTTTCTGGTGTGAGAAGCTAAGAGTAAATAAGAATCAAAATGTATAGCCAGGGATATAGCTCAGTAGCACACCATCTGCCCAGCACGTGCAAGTTTCTGAGTTCAATTCCTGGCACACACACATACAAACACACACAAAACCAAATGTATAGCAGAAATTGTAAAATAGGAAGAAACTGTTCAAAAGGACAGGAAGGGGAATGAGGGAGGGGGAGAGGGAAAGGAAGGAGAGAAAATGAGAAAAGAAGGATAAAATGGGAACAAAGCTTTGTAAATAATGAGGCAAAGAGGAGTTAAAGGGTGGGGAAGGGATTAAAAGAAGAGGCACCAAGATATATCATGTATAGGTACAAATTCCATATGATGAATGTGATCAATATGTATATCTAAGTTGTACCAATAAACTTAATAAAAGAAAATAAAAATTTTAAAAAGAAAATGGCTAGTTGGCACAATAACACTAAGACCACTGGTACCAAAAAATGGTCAGCAACTGGGACTGCTAATAGGAAAAGCCACTGGGGGTACTGAATGCAGCCAGCAGCCTGAGCTGGTAACACTGAAGTGGCTGGCAGCAGGAAAAGCAGAGCGCAACGAAGAACTGTAGGGCTGCCATCCCCGGTGCCCAGGAGAATTCCTGAGAGCTACTGCTTGCTTCTCACTCTGAGCAACAAAGAGGACTGACCACTAATACTAACAGCTGAGGGCTGCTGGCATTCAAAGCTCAGGACTATTATCACTAATGGAACTGTATTTGTGCCAATTCAGGATCACTTTATGAAACATTCAAAAGATAAAATAAATAACCTCAGTTACAAGATGGAACAGTTCATTCCTATAATCCTAGTTACTAGGGAAGCAGAAGCAGGAGAATTAGAAGTTCAAATTTGGCCTAAGCAATTTAGGAAGAACCTATCTCAAAATTAAAATTTTTTAAAAATGAGGCTCTTCTCTCTAGAATTTATAAAGAAATGAAAAACATTAGGGCCCCAAAATTTAAAGACCCAATTCAGAAATGGGCATCTGAGATGAACACACACTTCTCAGAGGACGAAATTAGAGAAGCAAATTAATATATGAAAAAATGCTCCACATCACTAGCCATCCGTGAAATGCAAATTAAAACAACACTAAGATACCATCTCACCCCAGAAAGAATGGCTATCATAATGAAATCAACCAACAACAAATATTGCAGAGGCTGTGGGGAAAAAGGAACCCTTCTTCAGTGTTGGTGGGAATGCAGACTGGTGCAACCATTATGGAAATAAGTGTGGAGACTCCTTAAAAAATTAGGACTGGATATCCCATTCAAACCAGCTATCCCCCCCATTGGGACTTTTCCCAGAAGAACTGAAAACATCGTATCACAGTGATATATGTGCACCTATGTTTATAGCAGCACAATCTGTGATAGCCAAATCTCAGAAGCAAACAAAATGCCCATCACCTGAGGAATGGATGAAAAAGATGTGGTATTTTTATGCAATGGAGTATTACTCAGCTATAAATAATGATAAACTTGAAGCCTTTATATTCAAGTGGATGCCACTTGAAGATAAACTCATAAGTGAAATAAACTAGACCCACATGTGTAAATATTGTATAGTCTCCCTAGTGTAAGAACTCAAAAGAAGAAATAAAAATAGAAAGTTATAACACAATTAAAAGGAAAGGGAGAACTTAAGAATTAAATAACATGGGGCTGGGGAGATGACTCAGTGGAATAAGTGCTTCCCTGGCAAGCACAAGGGCCTGAGTTCAGTCCCCGCTTCTGCCAAAAAAAAAAAAAAAAAAAAAAGAATTAAACAACAGAGGGCAAGGAGAACAGCTAGGAAGCATGGCAGGGGCAAAACCATACATTTATATGCACAAGATGGTTAAGGCAATGATCCTGAGAATCTTCAGTAGGTTTTTGAAACTAGAAGTTAATTGGTAGGATTCTCACCCTAACTATATATGCTGATACCTGTGAACTAACCAACTGAACTGAAAATAGCAATGTGTAATATTAGGGCCATGCTTGGAATGCCTGTCATTCTGGTCTTCTAAATACATACTGCTTCTAACATCATATCAATGACTGCTACACTGTCTCTCAAGTAAATGTTTGTTTAAAAAAAAAAAAGAGGGAATAAATAAAAACAAGGAACAAGGAAAAAAATGTCACAGGACTGTCCTGCTACAATGCTGTATATGCTTAGATTTCTAAATTTCTGTGTAAAAATATGCAATTGTTTATTCCTGTTTTATTATTTTTTTCCTTCACATTATGCAAGCATTTAAAGTTTAACATATCAATACTTGATGGAAAATACCTGTCCCATATTATGTCTAAGATGTTTGATATTCAGACAGATAGTAAAATTAAACTCAACTGCCTATGTTATAGGGTAATAATATCATTAAACTTCTCTTCTGGAGGGCTAACAACTGAAGTTTACAGACCAAAAATTAGAGAAAAAGAAGGGCTACAAGGATAGCCAACATTTTGGCCCTAACCATTCAACATCAGTGAGGACTCAGGACATAGAGAATCTGTACTGTAACATCCTGTAACTCAGTGGTGTGTCAAATTTTCTGATCAAGGAGAATAAGACACCACAGAGGACAGCGATCGACGATGTATAAGGTGCCTAAGGAGAGCCACATGGAGAGAAAACATTCTCTCAAGCTTTCACAAAGAGCAAATTGTTCATGCAATGGCTGTGACTCATCCACATGACTGACACTGACAAAGGATCTACAAACTTCAGTACAGGGTTTCAGGGTAAATCCTAAGGGGATTTGACTGACCCTGACAGATACAAAAGTTATATTTCTTGTTATATAGGTCCTGTCTTATCTTTGTCTTAACCATCCAGCAGAAAAGTATAAAAATGAGGCATAAAAAGTAAAACCATATTAATATGCTGAGCTGAAAAGGCTCAAGTCAATAACTTCTGAGATTGCCAGTCCTACAGATAACCCAGTACTATTATGGACCACTGGACTACAGTGAATTATTTTGTTGAATCCATCCATCTACATTATTTAAATGGCAATGGAATACCCATCTCTGACAAAACTAAACAAAAAAAGGGGATATAAATGAAGGACCATTTTGTAACTATATATACAAAATAGATATTCAGCTACTTTCTCAATTCAACAAGAAGAAAGATTTGTACTAATTGTGTTTGGACACAATATCATGTCTGCATCTTGTACTATGAATAACTACTACGAAGACAACAATAAGCAATGTATTAATTATTGTAACTGCCCTACTAACCTGTTTTAAAACTGTCTCATTGCTATTTGCTTCTCAATTTAAAAATAACGATAATAAAAAGATGGGGTTGGAGATGTAGTTCAATGGCAGGATATCCCTGGGCTTCATCTTAGTACTATCTTAGAAAACACAATATTCAGCAAATAACATCTTAGAAGTTCATACAGGCCCCTAAAGAACTGGACAGTGATGATGGTTAACAATGAAGAAGCACCCAAAGCACTAGCCCACCTCTGATTTCCACCTTACAAGTAGTTAACAACCCATGCTAGATGGTTACTGTACCACCACTGAAATGATGCCTGGGTCTACCCATGTGACATCATTATCACAGCAGGATCCTTGTCCAAACTACAATCGCCTCTCATCTAGGACACCACAATCACTTCCTAAATGACTGCCTGCCTCCCCCTAACCACAGTAGTGTTTTCAAAAACCTAATTTGAATGTCTCCACCCTACCTTACAATCCTCTGAGATATCATATCTGAGATTTACTTCAAAATAATACAAGAGGCAAGAAAACTGGATGGCGACAAAATAAAATACAAGTATCCATAAATTAGTAACTGTTGAAACTGTATTATTTGTACATAATACAAAGTTAATGAAGTATTTGAAAAAACTCAAAATTTTTTCCAGAAGTGTTTTAATAGTTTACTGGAAAGAAAACATTATCTGGCCAAGGCCAAAAACTACCCTCTCGCTTGTACCCTCCCTTCCATGGCTGCATCTGAGATGATTCCAGGAAGGCACTATATTCCTTTGTATTTCAGGCCCTTTGTGCAAGCTACTTCTTCTGGGTAAAGTACGTCTTCATCAAGTTAATACTGATGAAGTCAGAAGATCTCAGTTTAAACAGCCCAGTACCAGGGATATATTAGGTGCTCAGTAACTCAACCTAATTGTATGTTTAATTAAACGATACTTTCTCAGGGAAGTTACTGTAGATAAATAAGCAGCAGAGACTACCAGGCTTCAATAACAGCAACATGGCATGCTATTTATTGTACCTAGGTTCAAACAGAGAATGTGGTAAGACTTTCTGCCCCAAACAAAGAGAAGTGTGTCCCTTTTATAGGGATGGAGAAGCCAGGGGACAATAAGTAGGAAGTTCCCAATAAACATCTGTGGTTAAAGTTTTTTTGGCAACCCTACATCTCAATGGGCTGAGTTCTTCAACATATCTGTCATAAATTTTTGGGTGTCTTTGGATGTCTCCAGGACCCGCAAAGTTGCTTTACTGTTTGCGATATCAGCCTCAGTGCAGAGCTGAGTTCCCCGCATAGAGCAGTTCTGCTGAACAGCAGGCTGGGGGCTGGGGGCTGGGGGAGGAAGGCCAGGTTGGACACTCACAGTTACTCTTAACTGTGCCCACATGAGATCATGTCCCTCTTCTGAAATGCCTGCACAGCTGCCACTACTTGACCTTGATTGCACTCTGCACAGTTTGCAACCATGTATTATTTTTAGTTATTTTTTAACATTTGTGGAATAAGAAACATTTATTTGATTTTGTCCTAACAGTGCTTCTGAAGCCCTAGGAATTTTGAGTGACAAAAATAAAAGGAGCATCTTTTGTTACTCAGAACAAGCCCCTTTCAAACATATCTGAGTTTATACTAATGAGGTGACTTTTAATGACATCCACATTCAGACCTTCAGAGAAGTAGACAGGCCAGAGATGAAGGTAATAACCAATAACCAATGATTTAATCAGCTGAGCCTACCTAACAGTACTGTCACAAAAAAAACCCTTAACAGAGTTGTTGTTTTTCCTTTCTTTTTCTTTTGTGGTGCTGGAGACTGAACCCAATGCATGCTGGACAAGGGCTCTACCACTGAGCTACACCCCCTGCCCACTTCCTAGACAGTTTTGAGAGCTTGTAGAGTGGTGAATGTACCAAGGTGCTGGAAGGGTGGCACAACCAAGGGTAAACAAACAGCCATCCCCTGTAGCTGCCTTACACATCTTTTCCATCTGACAGCTCTGGGTTGTATCCTTTATAATATACTTGCAATAAGAAGCAAACTGATTTCCCAAGTTCTATGACTTATTTTAGCAGACCCTTGAACCAGTAGGAAGATAATCCTGGGAACTCCCAATTTGTTGCCACATCAGACACAAAGCATGAGGAACCTTCTGTCTTGCAGGACTGAGCCATCACCCTGAGAATGATGTTAAATGGGTAATTAGTATTAAAATTGAATCTGCAGATACTCTGATAGTTCCAGAAAGTTAGGAGAATTTGTTGGTATTAAAAAAAAAAAAAGTACGCATTTGGTGTCAGAAATATTCTAAATAAGAAAAGCAAAGTCAGTCTCATACTTATCTAGAAGAATATGATGCTGAAGACTTCATTTTCCTTATATTCCCAGGGCTTCCTGGCATAGGTTAAGCACACAGAAGGACCTCACTGAATATGTAATCTGGATCTATGTAGTTTACTACAGAAACTGGCTTACCTAGAACTAAGGTAGCATCAGCATGCTGGCACCACAGTGGACTACTCCATGGATTCAGTCTTTGCTCCTTCTTTCACTGTACATACATCTTAGGAACCTCGGCTACTCCTAAGGCTTTTGCTTACCTCTCATATATTCATGACCCCAGTGCAAAGTTTTCTGAGCTACAGACATGATATCTACTTTAAAATGATATACCCACTCAAATGTCCTAAAGGAATCTCAAAGTCACATTTAAAACTGAACCCATCATTTGATACACAAAGCTCCCACCCACACATAAACATGCTAGAATTTGTAAAAGAAATGTGTAAGGACATTTATCAAGAGCATTTCTCCATGCAGGAAAGGTAGTCAATTTGCACAATTCTGCAACTGAAACGCACTTCGGTCCAGCTCACACTTTTGCCACAGTGCAACACTTCCACACCGGAGAGCTTCAGGCTGCTGATTCTGGCACTCCTACTAAGTCACACAGACTATTACACAAAGATGCAGAAGAGTCTGCACTAAGTGCCTGCATAAGTCCAACCGATCAAAGTCATTCTTGCCAAATTTTACATCTCCAGGCTAGTGGTATGTATCTGAGCTTGCAAGAAATCAAAAGGGATTAGAGTCAAATTGCTAAATAGGCCATTTTAGCTGACAAGGACAGACACTCTTCTGCTTTAACTTTCTCAAGGAAAGTAAATTTGAAAAAACTAATACATTTGTATTCTTGGTTTCTGTTTTCTTCAGCCCTTTTCTATTGAGCCAATCTCCTCTCCTCTAAAATAGAACATTCATTCTATTTTACAGAGAAAGGTATTACCTGATTCATGAATCATAAATAAATGTCAATTATAGATAAATCTACAACTATCTTTGCTGTAATCTTGTCTTTTATCTCTATTGTGAAAGAAAATGCACCTAGGAAGACGATTTGCTGAGTTTGCTGCCAAACTGTTTAGTTACATCAATAATGAGAACTAGTCAAATAAAGCAGGATGCAGATATGCTTATTCAGCAAGTGAGGAGCTATAGACAAAATCAAACTAATGGGCTTTTCCTTGTCTTCTTGAACACCAATTTACAATTTAGCTGAACCAGGTAATCACTAACAAAGGGGGGGCGGGGGACAGGACTCTGTTTTGTTTTTAAATTTCAAAAACTAAGTATGGTGGTGCACACCCATAATCCCAACTTCTCTGGGAGCTAAGGCAGAAAGATCACAACCTTGAAGCCAGCCCTGAGCAAGTGAGCAAGACCCCTGTCACAATATAAAAATTTTTAAGAGTGATAGAGCACTTGTCCAGCATGTCTAGGGCCCCAGGATCAATCCTCAGTATCACATCCCAAAAAACTTTCTTACAATGATTTAAGCCAACAGCACATTTTCCTCTCCTGGTTCAATGCACAAATTCGAATTTAATTATATATATTCAACAACAAAATGGAGAGTTTGAAAAACTACTAAGACAGGAAAGAAAAACTTAGCACTATCACTATCTTTCCAAACCTGAAATGAGAAAGACCATAAGAGGTGAATCAAGAGCTTCCACACCAGTCCTTACAATAATAATCCCTGTATGTGAGCTCAGTAAATTCTGAAGCTTTCTCACATTCTCTAACAAAGCAATAATAGCTGATAATACCCATTGAAATTTATGTGGCAGGAGTATTTAATCTTCAGAATAACACTATAAAACAAGTACTACTAGACTGGAGAGATAGCTTGGCAGTCTAAGTGCCTGTCTGGCAAGCCCAAGGATCCAAGTTCCATCTCTGGTACCAAATTCCATGCCAATCTCGAAACCAGGCATATGGCACATGACTACAATCTCAGCACTGGGGAGGCTGAGATAGGAGGATCACTGTGAGTCTGAACTGCATAATGAGACCCAGTAACAAATTTTAAAAAATAAAGAAGTACAAACCAGGTGCAACTCTGTTATCTCCATTTCCCGAGAAAGAAAAGCATAAAGGGCCAAAATTCATCCAAGATCACACTGCCAATAACTTGCTGGCAAGAATTCAAACCATAGCTGGGCCTGGAGGTGGTACATGCATGTAATCCCATCATGCAGGGAGGTTGAGACAGGAGGACCACAAGTTCTCCTCAAAGTTGAAGCTTTCTCTTTCTCCCTACCACTCTCCTCCCTCCTTCTCCTCCATTTCAGTTCATCACACAGGCCCAGGCCATCATCACTACACAGACACCTCAAGTCTACACCTCTGACAAGTCTGTACCTCCGCAGAACAGCAGTCCTTCATTTCCAAATGCCTGGTGACATCTGCACATCAGTGCTGCCTTCCCCAACTCACCACATCCAAAATTAAATCCACCACCTCTCTTCCAGCTTCCTTGCCTGGTACACTCCACTACCCTTCTTCTAACATCCACACCACATCAAGACCCTTTGGGTCCCAGGCTCAAAAGCAGTTTCTTTGATTTGGGCCACCTTTCCTCTGTATGGTGTCCTGGCT
The DNA here is from genome assembly GCA_004027165.1 of Ctenomys sociabilis. Lineage (NCBI taxonomy): Eukaryota > Metazoa > Chordata > Mammalia > Rodentia > Ctenomyidae > Ctenomys > Ctenomys sociabilis. The sequence continues at coordinate 14,082 of PVKA01043660.1, forward strand.
CCCAGCTTCACTCCTCATAACCTTCAGTAGGAAACGACAGTCCAGTGGCTTCTAAGGATGCTTCCCCTCCCAAGATGCTCTACTTCCTTCTGTCAAATTGATTTTAAAGTTCAATTCTAACTACATCACTGCTTTGCTATTTTAAAAAACACTGGCAGCTCTCTTTTTCCTATCAAACTGAATAGAAGCCATTATTATATTTTTAAAAGTCGATGGCTCTCCATTTCCTATCAAACTGAGAAGCCTAATAAGATTATTGTAACCCTACCTAAATCTCAACAACTAGTCTACTCATTTCCATTCCATTTGCCCTGAACTTAAGATCCCTCACCTGCTTAGAGCTCACAGCCCCATAGTCTTAAGCCATCTTGGTTCTAGTCAGGAAGGTACTCCTGCCAATCCCCATTAACACCCAGCTAAAATGTCTCCACTCCTTCCTTCTCACTCTCACTCATACTGCTGCTCCCCCAACACTTACCACTTCCTCTCCACTTAACCAATCCTGTGCTTCCCTTGGTGGATAATTCAGGTCCCATTTGCTTGTACTTCCATTCAATGTGTTCTAATAACTTCCTCTGTGGTGCTGGGACTTGAATTCAGGGCCTCCAGCATACCAGGCAAATGCTACATTTATAGTCCTGTTTTAATCATTTTAGCTTTCAATTATTTTTCTCATCTTGGAATGTCTAAGTCTCTCAAAACCAAATGTAAAGTGTCATCTTGTACAATTTATGCTAGTTCACAGCATCCCCTAAAGAAATCCTTCTTTTTGTACCCTTCCATAGATGCAATCATAACATTTAAAATACAGTACATCTTATTGACAAAAATAAAACTACATTGCTATCATTGTAGAACAAAAGGCTTACAAGCAGCTATAAGCAAGTTTACTACCTTTTTAATGTTTTTTTAACATGATTCCAAACAATGGGAGGAGGCTTTTTATTTCTTCTCTCTCTCTCTCTCTCTCTCTCTCTCTCTCTCTCTCTCTCTCTCTCTCTCTCTCTCTCTCTCTCTTGAAGTTCTGAGGATTGAACTCAGGACATTGTGCTTGCCAAGCAGGCGCTTAAGCCAGTTAGCTATATCCCCAGCCCTCAGAGGGGTCTTTTTAAAACATTCCTGGACTTTTTAATGAAAGAATCTCTAAAGACAAAGAGAATATTACCATTTGTCAACTGTAACACCATGACAATCCAGAAATGCAAACAGGTATATCAGTACCTACAGTTTACCTTAATTTGCAACTGACCTGGGACCACAAATCAGACACTAGATTTCAACAAAAGTACTCAACATACTGTTTATAAAATACATATTTCTCCTTCTTTAGAATCATTAATCTGCTAACATTGAAAAAAACAGACTGTGCCGTAACGATGACAACATTTTAGGGCTTTCTGTTTTGGGGTTTTTGTTTGCTTCTTTGGGGGTGGGAGTTTCAGAGAGGGTCTCACTATGTAATTTAGGCTACCTTGAACTCACTGTATATCCCAGCTGTCCTTGAACTCCTTCTGTCTAACCTCCCAAGTGCTCGGATTACAGGCATGTACACATTTTAGTAAATTTATCCTAGATGAACTCTCAATGGTGTATCTTTAAGAACTCTTGGCATTTGTTTATGAGATTTTAAGCAGCATTGGAGATTGAACAGGACCTTCATATCGAGTTGAGCTAAATCCTTGACCCTTTTATACTTTTTTTTTTTCTTTTTTTTTTTGCAGTACCTGGGATTGACCTCACTGGCTTATACCAGTGAGCTATATCCCCAGCCCTACTTTTTATTTTTTGAGACAGGATCTCACTATGCTGCTGAAGTGCCCAGGCTAGGCTCAAACTTGTATTCTTCCTGCCTCACCAACCCAAAATGCTGGGATTACAGATGAGCACCACCACTAAATCACTTTTTTTTTTTTTTTTTGTGGAACCAGGGATTGTGGAGGGCACACCCAGCAGCTCTCCTTGAAAGAAGAGCGACTGTCTCCATTTTGACTGAGCCTGATCCTATTTCCTTGTATTGCTATGTAGAGAGCTGGCTAGGACTTCTGTTTATCCTTCAATTGGCCTTAAGCAATGTGTATTGGTCTAGCTAAGGTGCTGGTGATAGTCTTTGAAGGTGGCATGTGTGTTTCCCTGGTAAGCCTGCTGCTCCTTAACGTGAGCCGGGTGGAGACAGGATGGTAGAGCTAATGCTCCCCGCTGCCAGCTGGGATCGAGCCTCGAGACAGAGGCTATGAATTCCTGGGGCTTGAAAGACTACATCAAAGCTGAAGCCCTAGACTTCCCAAAACATTAAATACTATATATTGCAGATTACTCTCTCTGCATATCCTCTCTGCATATGGCAGAGGTAAATGTAGGCCCCACACCTAGCTCAGCTCACAGTAGTCACCTACTTCCCACAATTCTCGGTCGTCAAGCCACTCCCTCGCTGGATAAAAGCCGGGTGAGGCCCTGGGTCGCTCTCTTGGTTCCGGGAAGCCAACTGCGTGGCTGGACCTAGAGCCCCTTGACTCCCCGATGATTAAAAATATAATTTGGTGTCCTCAT
>PVKA01043661.1:0-16627 GCA_004027165.1 Ctenomys sociabilis
TTTTTTTTTTTTTTTTTTTTTTTTTTTTTTTTTTTTTTTTTTTGTCTTTTTTGAGACAGGGTCTCACTATGCAGTTCAGGCTGGCCTTGAGCTCACTTTGTAGCTCAGGCTGGTCTCAAACTCACAACAATTTTCTACATGATCATTTTATATACTTGCATTGTTAATTTATATGCTGCCAAGGCAACTGTAATTCATCTATTAGTTTCAATTTATTAACAATGAAATATTTTAATTTAAAATATATGTAAGCCATTATACCTGATCTGACAACAGTTATATTTTAGTAAAAATTCAAAACACTTTTTGAGTTTATCTCAATGTAAAGTACGAATTACAAAATGAATATCCATGAAACAATAATCAGACATCAAATTAATTTCCCATGTTAGATCTAAAATGGCCCTCAAAGTCTCATGTATTTAGAAGGTCCTAGATTATGGAGACAGTGCAGGTGACTTGCTATTACCAGCTGAGGTTTGTTGGAAGAGGAGAGCCACTGTGGGCATGGCCTGGAAAGGCAGTTTTCCTTTCGCAGCTCCTCCCTTGATGTTCTGCTTCCCATCTGCCATGACAAGAGCAGCTGTCCTCCACCAGGTCCCTCCACCAAGCCTTTTGACCTTGGAGCCCACTAACAATGGACTAAAACCTATTTATCTGTGTATTAGTATTAACCAGAAAAACGCTTTCCTCTTTTAATTTGCTGATGTCAGGAACTGAGTCGCAGTATAGCGAAAAGTGACTGGGACAATACACCTGACCAAATTTATCACATTTCAAAATAACAACCCCTGATATTATTCAAACACAAGCCAATAGAAGTTTATCACATATAAGGGCACTGACAAATTATTTGAATACTTTAGGCTTAATGATCCTAAAGGACCATGTAAATAATATTACTGACTTGATGTTCAACTGACATTATTTCCAATATTCTTTTCTGTAAAAGGAAGAGTCAAGGGACTTATCAACTTTATAGGATTCTGACACTATTATAAATGTTTTAAATTACTATACTGTAATGACACAAATAATATTGTAGATTAGGTGCTATTATACTTAACACATGAGGAAACGAATGCTTAAAGAAGTGATATGCCCAACTGGCAGAGCCAGGATCTGAACACACATCTCTGTATTTCTGGAAGCTATGTTCTATTCTCTACATTATATTACTATAATCACGTGGTTGTAAAAGGAACAATTCCAAGCAGCCACAGTACTCTATGATGAGATGAATATTAGACTCTATTTTAGATTCCTGGAAGTTTGATAAAACAGTTACATGGCCAATGAGGATGATAAAGAAAGTTCAAGTCTTAAGAATATTTAAAACTGAAAGCTCAGAAAACAGTGTAGTTCTCTTACTTTAAAATAAAAATATTTCACTGAAACTAATCTTAAACTAAGTTACTTTGTGTTTGTTAAAATATTCTGCTTATTAAAACAAACAGTAGTTACTAACCAATAAGTGTATTTCACTTAGTCAGTGAGAAAACAGAACTAAATTACCTGTCCAGATTTACATGTAACCAGGGGGAGTTCTGACACTGGTGATTCAGAAGTACTTTCATTTTCATTAGTAATCTCACAGTTGTGCTTAGGCTGAAATTTAAGAATTCCTGAACTTTCAGGTTCAGTGGGTCCTTCTTCATCACTGGAAACAACAACTAAAAAGGACAAAGATATTTTAAATGTGTCACAGTAACCAACTATCAAAAAGAAAACTTCCAAATGAATTCAATATACCTTTAATAACCATGTTAATTTAATTTGATCCTCAATATTCACTTCAGGAACTAACCTGTTGTTCATTATGATTTATACTAGCTCTACTCTTGTTTTCCCATCAGAGCTATTATCCAATAATTACCTTACACCTCTGCTTTCAAAGGACTACAACCTTACAACTGCACCCAGTCATATAGAAATTAGCTGTAGTTTAGAAGTCCAATGTCCTTCAATGATCCTGTGTTAAAGGCTGATCCCTAAGGTGGTGTTACTGAGAGACAGGAGAACCTTTAAGAGGAGGCCTAGTGGAGGTGTTTAAATCACTGGGACATGGCTTTGAAGGGGATTTTGCAACTGAAGCCTGTCCAGTCACTGCCCTTGCTTCCTTTTATTTTTCATTAACTTTATTGAAAATCAATCATTACATATATTAAAAATTGTAGACAAATATTGAAATGTGAAAGATATAAAACGTAGACAGAATGAATTTTAAAGAAATATTTCTGAAATGAATACAGAACATGAGATTAATAGACTGTACATTGTAAATAAATTATTTATAAACTTAAATGAATATAACAATAAAAATTCTCCAAGAATGAAGAACAAAGAATTTACAGATCAGTCATCATAGTTCACTGTGTCAAAAATCAAGAAAATTATATTCATGTAATTAGAATTCTCAAAGTAGAAAGAGGTAAGCAATAAATATTTAAAGATTTAAAATTTCTGAATTTAGTTGAACTTTAACACCACATTTCCAAGAAAAATGAGCCTTTTTTGCACAAGAAATTTGAATAAAATCATTTTTTGTGGGTATGTACTAGTGTCTTGCTTCCTGACTCATGACATCATCACTTTGTTCCACCATGCACCTCCTGCTATTGCCATCTGGCACACCCACCAAAGGCCCAAAGCAATAGAACCTACAAAAACTGTGAGCCAAAATAAACCTTTACTCTTAATAAGTTAATTATCTGAGATATTTTGTCAGTGATGGAAAGCTAAATAATACGAGACCTTAAAAATAACTTCTAGTTCTAACAATGTACTGCACCATCGTCTTAAATGACACTTTGTAAGTCCTCATCCATCAGAAGAGAGAAATGACTAAGAGAAGAAAATTTCTTGCTGCATATCCTTAAGAACCTTTGCAAGAGGTTTACATTTAACTGTCAACTTGATTGACTTGAGAATTTTGTATGGGATTAGTAAAGCACACTTCTGGTATGTCTGAGAAGATCATTAGCATTAGGGATGTATTTCATTGCTAGCCCTGTCCTCCCTGCTCTGTTTCCCAGCCACCATGAACTAAACATAAATCAAAGGCCGAGGAGATAGCTCAGCAGCATAAGTGCCTCCTCGTAAGCACAAGGTCCTGAGTTTGATCCCCGGTACCACAAAAAACAAAGTAAATAAATAAGCCCTTCCTCCTTTAAGCCATATACATGCAGTATTTGGCCCCAGCAACAAAAAGCTAATACACACTGAATCTTTCATACCAAATAATAGAACCAACTATTCAAAAATTTACTATATCAAAATTAATTATATGACATGGCATTTAACACCTTCATCAAGAAATCTTAATAATAATGATCCTTAGAGAATCTTTCTTAAAAACAATGGGTCAATCTGGGCATGGTGGTATATGCCTATAGTTCTATAATTCTAGGAAGCTGAAGCAGGAAGATCACAAATTCTATCCCAGGATATACAACTAAACAACTTAGTAAGGCTTTGCCCCAAAATAAAAATGACAGGCTCAGTACAAAGGCTCTAGATTCAATCTGCTGTACTACTAGATGGATTGATTGATAGACAGACTGACTGACAAGAGACAGACAGACAGACAGACAGACAGACAGACAGACAGACAGACAGACAGACAGACAAAGTAAGGACTGGATCACTCCTAACTACTCCACCTGCAAAATATTCTACTCATTTACCAGACTGATATTTAAGTTTCATGAAAGAAATTCCAAAAACCTCAGAACATTTTTCTTAAAGTTAATATATTCCACATTTTTCCTAGTGTTAACATATTCCACAGTAATACTGTAACAATTTATTGCCTTAGTAAAATTTTACAGGAGAGGGAAAAAAGCTAAACACAGAAAATTAAGTGTCTTTACAATCCTCCTGTTACTTACTTGGCTCAGGTGAAACCAAGGATGGGTTCCCTTCACTCAGTCCACTTACGAGAGGCTTTTTTACTGTATTCAAATCATGCTCCCTCTCAATCACAGATGAAATCTCCACTGTATCACTGGAAATAGAGCTGCCCGAGTTTTCAGTGGTTGAACAGGCACAGGCACTTTTGGAGGCAGCACACAAACCCAACTCCTGACTATCAACTGAGGATAGTTTAGTAAAATCGCTTTCTATAGGTTTAGGAGTAATTTCTTCAAGCCATACTGGTTCCTGATGATAGCTTTTACTTGACTTTTCAAGCTCAGTTGAAACTGTTGACTCATTTTCCTGTTCTTTCTGAACATAAATAAATGTATAGAAAATTAGCATGTTTCCAATCTGGTTTTTTCCTTTGTTCAAAAATTTTTAAAGACAATTAAAAATAGTAAAAAAAAAATTAGAAACAATGGAGAATTTTACTAAACAAAACGATACAAATTCAGCAATGATTGTTATACTGTATATTGTTGTCTCCAAATCAGCTCTTCAGATTCCTAGATAAGCATGCAAAATTAGTCAAAAAAAAAAAAAAAAAAAAGGCTCAGAACACTTTTTAAAGACTTAAAAGTTGTAAAGAATAACATAAAAATAAAACACTGCATGAGTTCTGTAACTACAAAGATAGAAAAGTAGATAATTTATACTAGGTTAAATTTGCCATGTACCTCCAAGTACAAAGATACAGAATTTGGTCTATCTAGCCTGGTACTTAAGCAAATTTTTCAAAGGATAAAAGAGAGAAATGCCATCTTTATAAGTGCCTCAGACAGTCAACTTCAGACACAGAATTTTTTAACATTTTTATTTTATAAAAATAATGATGCCATGTATTAAATTATGTGGTAACAAAAGCAAAAAAAAAAGCCAGCAAAATAACAATGGTAACAATTTTTAAACTTCTGCCTTCAACCTATCATTGCATAAGTCTAAATCATATTTGTATTTATGGTACAAAGGCACCACAAGGTCCAGAAACAATTTGTGATTCAAAGGGATGAAAAGCTGTCTCATAGTTCTAGTGTTACTAATAACTGTATGTTTTCACAAATAGGTAACATGTATTAAGCATGATAATTACTTATAGATTTCCTAAAAAAGAAGGCTAGCAGCAATTATACAGAGCAAGTAAAAGATAGCAAGTAAGTATGATTAGTATTTGGGTATACATTTTTTACAAGTCTTAAGGACATACACCAAATTACTAAGGAAAGACTAGTGTCAGAAAAAAGCAATTTAGTGTCTTTACCAATTTATAACATTTGGAATTTGTTCCAACAGTTCCATACTTCTGAGAAAAGTTACACATGAAATCTTTTTTTAAAACATAAAGCTAACAAACAAAGTCTGTAAAACATGAAAGAAGAATATTATTTGGCTACCATCAACTCATTTTTATCACACGTAACATTCTTTCCTATTACATCTAAATACCTCTACTTACTGCTTGTCCTGTTGATTCATCCAAAGTAGTAGAATTATTAGAATCAAGCAAATTACTTCTAAGCCTTTTCTTTGTTTTCCGGGAAATTAGAATGGGTTCCATTTTTGAGTCAGAATATGAAACATCCTTTTTTCTGCTCCTCTCTTCAAGATAATCACAACCTCTGTCATTGTTAAGGTCTTGAAAAACAGAAAAGTATAAATATGGTCAAAAAGTACAGAAAGCACCCCTTTAGAGAAGCTCAAAGAAATACCACTAAAATTGCTGTTCTCTTCCAAAAGTCATTAAAACATTGTGAAATTTCCATGTTAACAATGGATTAATGGGAAAGCATGTATACCTTGCATTGTCCTTTTTATACAAAATGAATTTTCAGCTATGCAATAGATGTGAGATTAGGAGAATACATAGGGAGGAGGGAATGTTGTTTTTCAGAGTAACCAAGAACCAAAGACGGTTTTTTGTTTGCTCTAAACACATCTGATGTTAATCTCCCCACCCCCCAAAAGAAGACTTCAATAAAATCTGGAATATTATCTTTAAAAAATGTTTCAGTAATTCATTGTGATTTTATAAACTAGTTATGAGGGTTTTGTTCTGTTGGTGGGGGGGTGTTCCACAACATACATCAGACTGGCGTAACACTAACAATGCAGCCCAGGCTGGTCTGGAACTCATGCTGATCCTCCTGCCTCAGTCTCCCAAGTACTGGGATTACAGGTTTATGCCACTATACCTGGCCACTGTATGTCTTTCAAAATGTAATCTACACAACTACATTTTTTAAGTGGAAAGGGAATACAGTTAGAAGCATAGAATATTGATTACTGTTTTTTTAAAGGAGTCAAAATACCTTCCTTAGAACTATAGTTGACTGTGACATGTAATATTTCACAAGGCTATCAACTTACTTAACAGTTTCTTTTTTTTAATGATCAAGACATGATATTCTAAGTCTCCAATAAATCCACCATCCAACAAAGAAGTTCTTCCTTTTGTAAAATCAATGAAATATTATTTTGGGGCTGTTTTTTGTTTCTTGGGGGGTTGCCAAAATTTTATTTGAAAAATGCACGGTAAATGAATGTGGAAAAAACCAGGTCTATTGAACACATGTGGGCCAAAGAAAAAAGGAGTAAAATAAAAGTACATGCCGAGTCTGAAAAACATGCACTGGGCTATCATAGAAGCTCACACAGAACAGCCTGAAGTATCCCTTTAAAACCCACGCAACTATTCACTAAAAATTATTACTTCAGTTATCAAATATATGTACTGTACAAAATTACCTTCCCAAGGAAGTGGTCACTTAAGTAACTGAATAAGTAAATTACTTTCCTTTCAAATTTTATATATTACTATCAACTTAAATTTTATATATTACTATCAACTTAAAGTTTACCCACAATAAGTCACACCGCAGCCTCCTTTAATTTATAACTTAAATTCATTTAAATATTCATATTCTGACCTTTCAAATTCATTCAAAATTCTTCAAAACTGCATACCTCTTAAACTGTTACTGATCTTATTGTACCATCACCAACTCTTAATAAATAATATCTATAACAATATGTCTGTGATTCTGTAAAAGGATGGCACTCAGACAGAATTAAAATTCCAAGACTGCCTACTAGCTTCCAAAGAAAATACTTTTTCCCTCAGGAAGATAAACTCCCAAATCAAGAACACAATATTTACAAAAGCACATTACATTTTATTTATAATATATAAATTGTAAGAATAGTAAAATATAATTTCTAAACAAATGTCACATTATAGTTTTTAACTATAAATTCCATAATAAAAGACTGATAAAAGGAAGCTCAGTAAAACTATTTTATATGAATTTCCTTTAAATAATTTACCATTTGGGTATCAGTGAAGCTGATCTATCAGGAAACAGACATGAGTTTTAGGGGGGTTTTGTCCAGTTTTTTGGGTACCAGGAATCAAACTCAGGACCTTATGCTTGTCAGGCAAGCACTTTGCCACTGAGCTATATCCCTGGCCCTTTCTCAGGAAATAGGAATAACTCTATTATATAGAGCTATACATTATAAAAATAAAATTTACCTATATAATATATACAATTTAATATGGAAATATTCCTACCATATAAAATTAAACAGGGACAAAAATCCTATAAACAGAATATTAAATATTTCCAATATATGATGATGCTAAAATCAAATACCACAAGGCAAACTTCATGTACTATCAGAAGAATAATAAACCTGGAGTTTAGTTCACATTTTCCATTGTTTTTTTAATTCATTTTAATGAGAAAAAAAAGATAAGATAGCAATGAAACAGTTTCAAAACAGGTTAGTAGGACAGTTACAATAATTCATGCTTTGCATATTGTCTTTGTATTAGTTATTCAAAGGACAAGATTCAGACAAGTATAACCACGAGGTATAAAAAGCAAAGCTATATTAACATGCTGAACTGTAGAAGGCTCAAGTCAACAACTTTGGGCAACTGCCAGTTGTGCTGATAACTCATTACTACTATGGACTATTGAACTATATTGAGTTATTTTGCTGAATTCAAGTACCTACAATCTTTGGACTGGCATCAATTTCCATTATTTTATAGGTTAATGTTAAACAACTAGCACTACATATGATTATCTGTAAGAGAGGAAATATACTGAGTTCAAATGAAAATTCATAGCTAATTTTCTTTTTTTTCCCCCCTTCTTCTGTACTGGGAATCAAACTCAGGACCTGGTGCTTCCCAGGCAGTTGCTTATGCCACTGAGCTATGTCCATGGCCCAAACAGCTAATTTTCTTAAAAATACTTCAGGTGTTAAGACAGGAAAAATCAAAGGGTTTCTTTATACACCTTTCCCATGATGCATGTGCAAAATTCCAATGTGACTTGAATACTGTCAGTCCCATCTTATCACTTCACAGATTCAATCAAGAGCAGATGTAAAAAAAAAAAACAAAAAACAAATATAAACAAGGTATATTGTAATCAAAATCAATTTTGACAAGCTGTAAAGACAACATTTTCTTTACATTGGTAGATTCTGAAGAGGGATATTGACAGTATATTTATCGTGGTTTTATATATGCTGAATATGTTAGAAACAGTTTTTATTAAAGAACTGAAAGTACATTAAATTAAGAAAACCCAAAAAAAATATTTATAGACCATTGATAGAGCTGTGTGAATGTATTCATACTCACTGAAAGTGCATGTTTCAATCACTGTACATTATTTTTTTTATTTATTTTTAATTTTATTGAAGTACAAATATCAATCAGACAATTTTACGACACCTTTAACAAGACAGATTCAATAAATTCATACATTGCAAACTGTTTTCATACTGTTTTGGTATCGTACAAGGTGCACACATGATATACTTACAGACATTGTTATAGCAAATGTCACTTAGTAAATTACGGGTGTAGCTGTTTACTTATTTTTTGTACCTGAATTATATCAAAAATTCAATAATTATTTTCCTAGTGGATGACCATAGTACTAGAAGCCGACATAATATCCTGTTCAACCACTATTAGTGCAGATCTTGCCTCTTATAGGATTATGTAGAAGCACAACATTATCTATCCCAACTGTACTGTCTATACACACACATGATTTTTTCTTTCTATACCCCTTCCTTTGTCTACACCTGTCAAAGGTGGGCACTCCATTGTCATTCAACTAACTTAGGTGCTTGAACTCAACTACACAATACAACACAGTCCAGCATTCCACAACAGTGAGTTATTCAAAGAAGTTGTCAACCATAGCCATTTACAGCTCAGCTTAATATTATGGCCCCGCGAAGTATATTTCATTTTTATACTTTTCTGTTGGATGGTTAAGACCTAGATAGAGCAAGACTTATATACCAACACACGTACTTTATGTTTCTTATGTGGTCAGTGAAGTCCCCTCAGGGTTTATCTTGTAGTCCTGTACATTATTCTGAAGATCCTTTGTCTGTGTCATCCATATGGATGAGTCATAGCCAATGCTTGACCAGTTTGCTCTCTGTGAGAGCCTGAGAGAAAGTTTTCTCTCCATGTGACTTTCCCCAGGCACACTATAGAACTTCAATCTCTTTCCTCTGTGGCTCCATAATCTCCTTGTTCAGAAAATTTGGAGCTCACCTGAGTTTCATGATGTTGCAGTACAGGTTCTCCTACGTCCTGAGTCTTCGCTGACCTTGAAAGGTTAGAGCCAAAATGTTGGCTGGCCTTGTGGCTCTTCTATTTCTCCAACTCTGATTTGTCACTGTACATTACTAATAAATCATCTTATGTGTGTCATACTAAATGCATCAGTTTTAAGGATATCCATAAATATATGTAATAAGGTGTGATAAATGTAGTATATACAAAAAAAAGAGCAGATGGATACCATGTTGTTTTTTCTTATCATTATTCACTAAACAATACAGTGCTTATAAGTAATAAAGGGATAACTTAAAGTAAATAATAAAAGGATGTGCATAGGTCACAAGCAAATAACTAAATCATTTCATATAAATGACTTAAAATACCCAGAAATGTTATATGCTAGGAGATGGACACAGAGTATTTTGGAACCATGAATCCTCTATAGACTTGAAAGGAAAAATTAAGGGCACAAATCCAAAAGCATGTTATTCAAATATTCCTAAAGCTGAGCATGGTAGCACATGTCTGTAATACCAGCACTCAGGAGGCTGAGGCAAGAGAACTGCTGTGAGTTGGACACCAGCATGGGCTACACTGTGAAACCCTGTCTCAATAAAATCAATTCCTCATCTAGCTAGAAAAGCAGCAGAACATGAAAGTTAGATTACCTTTAAAGTACCTGAACTGTGCCCACTTTGTACTTTTATTTTGTAATGAAAGATAACTATTTCTAAAAATATATATATTTCATAGTAAAACAACTCTTTCATTGTATGATTTGTCTTTCTCCAGCCTGCCTTAAGAGTTTCAGCTGCTTCTTTATACATGAAAGTCTAGTTTCTTTTAACTTTCTCTCTTTCATGATAAAAGCTATTAAAAATATCTTTAAGTAACTGTGTTTGAAGTGAAGTACATTTTCTTTAATTTTTGCATTGTATGATTAGAAAATTTTTGTATGAAAGACAAAATCACCCAAAAACTATATATTTCAACTTGTTTTAAGCTTTCAATAATCCAGGGTGCCCTCAGAAGATGTTAGTATAACAATGTAATAAGTTCTTTTTTGTACAAATTTTGGTAAAATGTTTTAAAATGCTGAAAGAGAAAAAGTTCATCAAATCTTTTATCTTACATGTGAGCAGGTTTACTGAACATTCAGTGTGTGGGATCCCATGTGTGGGATATTTTTACCTTCAAATTTTCTAGCTCATATGTGCATACTAAAATTGAAATAAATTTTCATGAATAGAGAATATATTCGAAATATAGTAGTAGAAAGCTAATAAACAAATCCAACTAGCAACACTAATTCTAAGAAAACAACACAGAATAGTTAAATTAATATAAATTTATAATTACATCTCTATATCCCTCAGAAGAAAGTCATTCAATTTTAACTTTAGGTATTGATAAATAATTCAGGATTTATGTAGTACCAAAGTACATAAATAATATATTTAGTGACCTTCTTTATGTTGCTAAATAATCTCTCTTACTTTCATGTATCTTTTCAATGTAAGATAAAATATTCATAACTTAAAATTTTTGTAAAAGCAATAGACAAAAATTTAAATTCTAACAGTTTTCTAAGATTCACAAACCTTCAGGCTGAATATCAGGTATTTTAAAAGAAATGCCACCAACATCTCTTCTCTTTTCTTTAGTGCGTGGAGCCTGCTTTGAAGAAGTGTTATTTACTGTCTGACTTGGTTGCGAATCCCTGCAAAATAAAATGGTATTACACTCAATTCTCATAAAGCCCCCAAAATTTAAAACAATCAATTGTTATACATGCAAAAAAAAAAAAAAATGCGGCAAGTTACAAATACAATAAATGGAAGACTGTATGATCTGGTCAGTGAAAAAAAAAAACTCAAATCAAAGACTCAAATCAAATTCCTATTCCACTTTGAAATTCCTGTGTCGCTGAAGGAGGAGACAGGATACCCATATTAAAAAACTATATAAGTAAAATGAGCACAAGACTGATTTCAGTAAGTTTTTTTTGTTTTGAGACAGGGTCTCACTATGCATCTATGCATTTCAGGCTGGCTTTGAATTCCCAGTGATCCTTCTGCCTCAGCCTCTCAAGTGCTGGCATTACAGGCATGTGAGCAAGCCCAGCTAAAACATATTAAACAACTCAAAGAACCTTTAAGTGTAAAACTGAAGACCATAAGTACCCTGATAAATGAAATAATTGCAAGATAAAGCTAATTGTTAATATATCTCAAACATAGTTCATGTTAGGTTTTTCAACAATGCAGTACAGAAATAGGAATGATAAAAGAGGCCTTTATTGACTCTGAAGACATGGAGAGAATCTGAAGGAATTGGGGGAATCCTCTGACCTGAAACAAAAAAAGCTGAGACTTTTATGGACTTTCACTAGGGGTAGAGTTTGAGGGGCAGTTTCAACTACATGCAAGGAACTGTAGGGGGCCTCCCCTGTGTGTATGCGAAAGGTATAAGGATTAGGGTGGGGAAGAAGGAGGAAGTGGTCATTGGGAAGATAAGCTGTTGCTTGGGGCTTCAGCTATGTTAGATGACCCCCATATAATTTTGTAATTCATACTAGGGCCAGGATTCAGTTCACACATAAAAAGTACAAAATACAGTGTGGAGTGTGATAACAAATGTTACCTATATAGGAAATCATTTAAAAATCTAAGGCTAAGGGCCAGGCAAATAGCTCAGCAGATTATAGCACCTGCTTAGGCAGACAAAGGAGCCAGGAGTTTGATTCCTGGGGCTGCCCTGCTAGTCCTGCCACTGGGGCACGCTGAGATAGCAATTGAGATTGGGTATAGTAACACAAGCTTGTATCCCAGCATTTGGGAGGTTGTACACGGGCGGATCACTACAAGTCCAATGTATAAAGTGAGTCCCTGTACAACCTGTACACCCTGTCCTAAAATACAAAAAAAAAAAAACCAAAACACTAAGGTTAGGCTTATTTAAAATATAAAGTAGAATAAAAAACCAGGTTTGGTATGACAGACACACTATTGTTTTTTTGTTTTTTTTTTTTTTTTGGTGGAACCAGGGATTGAACTCAGGCCCTTGCACTTGTCAGGGAAGCGTTTATTCTACTGAGCCATCTCCCCTGCCCCTACTATTTCTAATAAAAATATAAAATATACCATCATGTATAAGTGTATAGATATGAAATAAAATTTAAATGAGCTAGAAGGATTTAAATCTCTTTGGATAGTGGATAGTCCTAATGGGAGAGGGGGAAACAGACACTATAAATAATACTGAATTTTCTACACTTCTTTCAAAATTGACAAATTTAACATCAATAAAAAAATAGTGTATATTACTTAAATTTGAATAATCTATATTATGATAGTCTATATTCATGTACACAATTAAAATAGCTTATAATTTCAAAAACATAAGGTAACTGAAATAAATGAAACAAGAATGATTAAGATCAGTAGCACACAATGTTTTTTTTTTCAGGAGAAATGATTGAGCATATTTTTAAAAATTTAAAATTTAAAAACTAAATTAACCAAACACTATCAACATATTATACTAAAATAGTAGTGTTATTACATTTTTTATGCTTTTCATATTTACTTTGCTGCAAATTTCCTTAGTTTTAGATTTGAAATTAAAAGAAAAATATTCAAAATCATAAGACTAAAATAATGTAAATCATATAGAAACATGAAGTCATTCTATTACAGACAGCTGAATTAGGGAGCAATATTGTAGGCAGGCAGGCAAGGCTGGGCCCTCAGGGGTCAATGCAGAACACAGAATACATCAGAACTGTAGCCAAAGGCACCACTGAAGAAGATGAAGTCACAATGGTAAGATTTACATGATTCTCTAAGGAATAAAGGAAAGCTAGAGATTACTGGTACCACCATTTGGAGATTTCCCATATAAATAAACCATCATCTCACTAGGGGTGGTATCCTCACCTACCCCCTAAGAATAGGAGCTAGGCCAATGAAACAAGACTAAGACTACAGATTATCCACTAGAGTTCATAAAGTCATCCATTAGCCCTTTTACTACTGGATCAACAGTATTCCAACTATTATGCTTGTAATTTTATTGGTTGATTATAATTTTGACCCATGCTGTACTCATCCCCTCCTCACTTTGCTGTGTAGAACTTCCTCAGAGAAGTGGGCGTAGCAATTTATTTGTGATGTCTCCTGTATCTGAGAAGCTATTCTATTCCCCATTTCTACTCCTCATTCTTTTTTTGGAATATATTTTTATACTCTTAATCACTGTTGCTCCTCAAAATTCACTCTTTAACTTTGGGGGATACAAACATGGCATATGTAACCACTATCATTTCCCCTATATCAATTCCTTCTCAAGGCTCAAAAATCAAATGATTTTTTGTTTGTTTGTCCGTTTTTATCTTTTTGTGACAGAGTCTCATTATGCAATTTAGACTGTCCTTCACTTAACTCACTTTGAAGCCCAAGCTGGCACCAAACCCACAGCAATTCTCCTAAGTCTCTGGAGTACTGGGGTTACAGGCTTTAAGAATCAACTTTCAATGAGAAAAGCATCTAAATAAGAGTACTGTATACTACAGCATTTCCTTCATAGAAAATGAAATCCTAAAGGCTGATTTATTTTTTTTCTCACAGCAATACTATTAATATAAGCCTCATAAATACAGAATGTGCTGTTAAATGATGAAAAGATTGGGCCAGGGAGATAGCTTGGTGGTCTGTGCACCTGCCTGGCAAGCACAAGGGCATGGGTTCGATCCCTAGTACTGCATGCCATACCAGGGTCAAGCCGGCCACTAAAACTGGGTGTGCCCATAATACCAGCACTGGGGAGGCTGAGACGGGAGGATCACTATGAATGCGAAAAAAGTGATATAGTAGTTCTTTTTGTAACACAATATATACTTCAAAAAGTAATTTACCCATAAGGTACATTATGAAGTATATGGCTGTAGAAAAGACTTTACAACATAGGATTTTCTTGATCAACCAATATCCAACAGCAAAAATTAAGTATCAATCATTTTCAAAAGGTAATGTCATAAATTCAATGCATGGATGCCCAAGACAAACACAACTCTAATACAATTTCAATAAAAATAATAAGATATTTGTAGAATCTGACAATCTCATTCTAAAATACACATTATAGAAGTCACCTATATTTAAAGATAGATCTTGGTATGGCAATGTTGATCTAGGATGGCAATGTTGAACAATATTCGTTTCTATCCTCTGATAACAAAAGAAAATGAATAAATTTGAAATAAGCAAAGTCCCTGAACAAGAGATACTATAAATATGCACATTACTCAAATTACCAAATAAATGTAATAAAAGCTCAAAAGTGAACATTTTGCAATGCAAAAAATTATAAAAGGTATACTATGTACCTGCAGATATCTATTGGTACTAGAGGTTGCCTACAGATAACAATGTACTACACACTTCAAAAGCTAGAAGAGTAGATTTTGAAATTTTTCACCATAAAGACATGATAAATATTTGAAAAGATATACTTAATCTGTTTTAAAAACTATGTAATATATATATATATAAACATCAAAATAACATTAAAAAATTAAACATTAAAAAATTTAACAGACCAAACAAATATCTCTTTTTTTGGACTTATTGGTTGTTTGGGTTATGTTAGTATAATCAAAATTTAATATTTTAATTTTTAAAGAGAATAAAAAATAGCAAAATATGCAAATATATCTTAAAGCTATAAAAATATACAATAAACAATGTAGTACTAGAAGACAGAAGCTTTCTTATCTTTCTAACCTCTTCTAAATGGAATCATGCAATATTTTTTATAATATTACGCTTGCCAGGCAGGTGCTTATGCTGTTGAACTGTATTTTTGCCCCTCAAATACTTTAGCTATTGTTTCAGTTACTTTTCTCTCATTGCTGGGAAAAAATACTTGACACCCAAAATGAAGAAAGGAAA
Source organism: Ctenomys sociabilis (assembly GCA_004027165.1). Lineage (NCBI taxonomy): Eukaryota > Metazoa > Chordata > Mammalia > Rodentia > Ctenomyidae > Ctenomys > Ctenomys sociabilis. The sequence goes on from PVKA01043661.1 coordinate 15,469, forward strand.
GGTTTATTTAGGTTACATTTGGTGGAGATTTCAGTCCATACTCAGCTGGCTCCAAGACAGAATGGCACATGGCAGAGAGCAGCTGTTCGTGGCTGTGGAAAATAGCAAAGAGCAGAGAGAGGAGTATCCACTGAGGCAGCTAACAAGCTTTTCTCCCCTGCTTATATTTATATGCAGATTACCCACTCCAGGGTATTGGGGGGGGGGGTAGCACTCACCCATAATCCCAGCATTGGATCAAGAATTAATCACAAACTCTAGAAGTCACCCCATGACTGCATAAGGCTTTGGGAGGGACAACTAGACATAAACCATAATACCTATTTCTTAAATTTTGTGTTTTTGAGATAATTTTGCTATATATAACTCAGTCTGACAGTGAACTCAGAGTGATTTTGATCTTCCTTCAGAGCTGTCAAGAATGCTGGGATTACAGCACCATGCCTCAAACTTTGCCCTTTTTGTGAATTGGATTATTTTGTTGTCATTGTTCCATTTAAGGGCTCTTTATATTATTTGTTCTTAATACTAATTCTTCATGAGATAAATGACCCACAGATGTTTTCTGTGGTTTGTGTTATTGCTGTCAATAGTGTCTTGTTTTTTTACTGTAAAAAATTAAGTTTATTGGTACATTTTAAATAGATGATCATTTTAGATAATGATCATATTATAGCAAATTTGTACCTATGCATGATATATATCTTGATTCTCTTTTTTCCTCAATTCCCTTCTGCTCTCTTTACCCACTATTCCCTTCTGTATTTATAAAACCTTTATTTCCATTTATATTTTCTCTCTTTTTTGACTGGTATTTGTCATTCTCAAGAAATCATTGCCAAATCTGATATCATAAAGTTTTCCCCCTGTGTATTCTCTTGTAACATTTTTATAGGCTTGTGTCTTGACTTAGGTCTTTTATTTATTTTGGGTTACTTTTTAAAAAATTTTGTTGGAGATGGGCATCTTACTATATAGTCCAGGCTGGCCTTGAACTCCTGGTTATTTTCTTGCCTCAGTCTCCTGAGTGCTGGGATTACTTTTTTTTTTTTTTTTTTTTTTTTTTTTTTTTTTTTTTTTTTTTTTTTTTTTTTTTTTTTTTTTTTTTTTTTTTTTTTTTTTTTTTTTTTTTTTTTTTTTTTTTTTTTTTTTTTTTTTT
>PVKA01043662.1:0-16595 GCA_004027165.1 Ctenomys sociabilis
TTTTTGAGACAGGGTCTCACTATGCAGTTCAGGCTGGCCTTAAGCTCATTTTGTAGCTCAGGCTGGTCTCGAACTCACAACCATCCTCCTGCCTCAGCCTCCCGAGTGCTGGGATTACAGGCATGCACCACCACGCCATCAGTGTGTTTAGAGAAGTGGCCACGTTTCTCTGGGTCTCCACATGGAAGAATGGGAATAATACCACCAACATCACCTGATTTATAAGCCCTGTCTGCCCCTCTAGCTGTTGTGGAGGCAGTGCCTGGAGCTGTGTGGGTTTTCTGAATCTCTGTTCTGGGTCTGCCACCAAGAAGCTTGTCTTCCTCCTTGTGCTTGGGGAGGGCGATGGGACCACCAGGAAGACCCCAGGTCTGCTTGTTGAAGGTGACCCATTCTAGCTTTGCCCAGAGGGGAAGCAGCCTGGCAGGGGTCCAGCAGGGCCCACGTAGAACACGCAGCTGTGCATACTGCTGGTGGAGGCCAATGGGCATCCTGGCTTTTTATTGACTCTGTCCTAAAGGGCCCTTTCTCTCTCTCTCTCTCTCTCTCTCTCTCTCTCTCTCTCTCTCTCTCTCTCTCTCTCTCTCTCGTCTTTGAGACAGGGTCTCACTATGCAGTTCAGGCTGGCCTTAAATTCACTTTGTAGTTCAGGCTGGTCTCGAACTCACAACCATCCTCCTGCCTCAGCCTCCCGAGTGCTGGGATTACAGGCCTGCGCCACCACGCCCGGATGGATAAAGGGCCCTTTCTCAATCTCACCTACAGAATGAAGGAGGTTAAGCTGGATGCTCAGAGGCACCAGGTGGCTTCTCATACATACCCTGGAGATGGGGCGAGGGAAGGGGGAATCCCCATTCATTGATTTGTTTGGGGCTCTAGGAAGAGGGGCACAGCAAGGATGGAGGGGCCGGCTAGATAGCTCAGTGGGCTAAAACCCCTGCTTAGGCAGAGCGCAGCGGCTGGGGTTTGATCCCCAGCATGCCGTGCCGGCCCTGCCTCCAGGGTGCACTGAGAAGGTAATTGAGACTGAGCATGGTGGCATGCACCTGTAATCCCAGCATTTGGAAGGCTGAAAACAAGAGGATCACTACGATCTACATAGTGAGACCCTGTACCAAATGAAAAAAAAAAAAAAAAAAAAAAAAACGGAGAGGGGCTAATGCTGGGGTGGACCAGGGCTATTGATTGGCTGAAGGAGAACAGTCCAGTGAAGTTATGGAGGCAGGGTGATTTTGAGACTAGAGTGTCCCCAAAGACCCCTATACACTCAGCTCCCCCCAAAAAAAAACATGCCTCTGTTTTATCTCAGTGAATGTCTGCTCTGCCTTCTTCTTCTGGGGAGGAACAACCGTCTCCCTACACACACCGTAGTCCATCTTCCCCTTTTTCCTGAGCCTCAGCACCAAATCCAAGAAGTACTGGCCATTTCCCACCCTGTTTGTTTTAAAGTGTCTAAGGGTAACTTGAGGGACATGATGTACATAGCCACCTAGGGACTCCAGGGAATTAGGAGAGCTCTAAGTTGTATATCAGCACAGCTATCCAGAAAATTCCTGAATGAAAGATGGGATTGTTGGGTGAAACCAGAATCTTCACATTTAATGTAGTTAAGAGAGGAGGCAAAAGTGGCTCAGTTCTATGAGGAGGAATCAACGTAGGTCTTATCCAGGGTGGGAAAGGATTGCTTGGCAGCAGCCCCTCTGAGCCCTCCCTATGTAGCCACTGAGCAGAGTGCTTGTATTTTTTCTACTCTATCTAACTATTGAGACAAGCCCCTGAGGTTAGATTCATTATCTCAGCTTTTCCATGAAAAAGTATTCCAAGATGACCCACAGCTGCTCCCTGGCAGAGTTGGAAATCAGATGTATCTAAAGCTAAAGCCCAACTCTTCACTGGACTTCTCTGGAAATCCTTCTCAACTTTGAGGGCTGCTTCAATGGCAGACAATGGCCACCTAGACTGGGATCCCCTGGGCTTCAAAGTGAGTGCATACAAAGTGAGTGCCATCGTGGAATCCTGTAGTTGTGACTTGAGTCTCAGGTGCATGCAAAGTAGGTCTCCAAGGTTCAGTGGTGGACTTGTGAAGGCCCTCTGTGACCTTAAGGGAGTCCCTCTCCCTTGCCAGGGCTCCATTTCCCCATGCCTGTTGAAAAGGAGTTGGAGATTCAGTCGATTGATTGCCAGAGTCCTAGCCCTATTGGTCCAGGACTGTGAGAGTTCAATGCTCAGCTGCATAGCTGGCCAGATGTATCATGTTTCTCAGCCCCTATTAAGGCCATTATCTCTGGGCCTGGGGTGGCTGGCAGCACAGCCAGGAAACAACAAAGTAAGATCTCGTGGCAACACAGAGCTTACTTCAAGGGCTCTGGGGCAAGTCTTTCCTCCTGCCAGAAAAGCCACCCTGGGGGCTGATTGCTCACAACCAGGCAACATTCCCTGCTTCCTCCCATCCTGCCCAGGTCGTGGCTCTCCTCACCACCCTCAAGCTCACCACCACTGCAAAGACCTGGGTGACAGACCGGAAAAGTGTGGGGCAGGGCGGGATGTGGGAAGGTGCGGCACTGACCAAGGTGCTGAATTATATCATTTTTGCCCACCCACCAGGACATGGGTATTTCTCTTTAGTATAGGACCAATGGTTCTACCCAGTCTCTTGGGGGATTCCTGAACATGGAAAGAAAAAGGAAGTGATGGGGAGCAGAGCAGGAAACAAGGTGGTACACTCAGGAAGCTCAGCTTCCAAAAATCCAACAAGAGAAGGAGAAGTATTTGTGTTTGTTCTCTGTCTCTTTCTCTGTCTGTCTCTTTCTGTCTCTGTCTGTTTTTCTCTCTTTCTCTCTCTCTCTCCTTCCCTCCCTCCCTCCCTCTCTCTGAGCTACAACTACAAGCCTTTTTTCATTACTATTTTAAGACAGAATCTCACTAAGTTGCTAAATTGATCGGGCTGGGCTCAAACTTGCAAATCTCCTGCTTCAGCTTCACAGAATGCTAAATCACAGGCCTCCATTACCACACTTGGCTATTTTTTTTTTCATCTTTTGTGAAAACTATGTGAGTTTTATCTTAAGTGTAAAAAGAAAAGTCTTCTTTCAAACTTTTGACAGTTCTGTTATATTTCTGTTATAAAATGTTTCTCACTCATCCTAGGAATAAGATGAAGTGGAGGGAGGGTAACACTTTGGAGAAGAGGTGCAGGAGTTCCCTGCCCTGATGTCATGAGGGCCTTTGAGAAGATTGGAGTCAGAGACCCAAAGCCCCAGGTGCCGTGAGCTCCCTAAGAGAGTAGGCCTAGATGTGAACAAGCCTGAAGGCCGGAGGAGCCGGGTGACACTCTAGTCCACCCCTGAAGTCCAGAGAGAGTTTCCAGCTGAAGGCACACTGCATGTGACAGAGTTGGACCAGAACCCAGATGTCCTGGTTCCTAGTCAGCGCACAGGGGAGAGCGAATTGCCAGCTGAAAGCCCCTGAAAACCAGCACCAAGGGCAGGCTGGAAAGGTGCATGGGCGCAGGAGTGCTTATCAGAGTTGGGGGTTGTAGCACCCAGAGCCAAGGAGAAGGAGAACAAACAGTGACAGGAGCACTCCCTGAGGTACTCTCAGCTCAGCTGGGGATGCTGGATATCACCGTGGGTCCAGGATAGCTGTGAACGATTACTGTCTCAACACAATTTTACCAGTCAGTGGGGTCAGGCCCATCCCCACGCCTCCTGAATTCCAGCCCTCGGTTATGTTCATGCAGCCTCTATTCTCTGACATATGGATTCTGAAGCCAGCCCTCTCCTAGTCCCCAGACACCTGGAGTCAGCAAACACCCACAGTCCTAGGCAGCAGAGCTGGGTGCTCTTTTGTCCTATTTTCTTTTTGTCTTTTTTTTTTTTTTTTTTTTTTTTTTTTGCAGAACCAGAGATTGAACTCAGGCCCTTGCGCTTGCCAGGGAAGCACTTATTCCACTGAGCCATCTCCCCAGCCCCTTTTGTCCTATTTTCTAAAGAAAAGGAGAAGCTGGCTTTGACTCCAGCTGCCTTCTCCTGGGCACAGCCAGTGGCTACCCACACCTTATACCTCCTTTGCTGGTAAGAGTCCAGAGCCAGCACCAGCTACAGCAGGGACAAAGCCCAGCAAGGATAGCTACGGGAGATACAAGCAATCTCTGGTGAGTGAGGGCACTGGGATCGGTGGCCCACAGAACTCTCCTGATTTCATGGGGCCACAGTCAGCCCTAGGGCCTCAGGTAGCTTGTAGGTAATGGGGGTCATTTCTCAAGAAGGGGCTTTTGCCTTCTCTTACCCTAGAGGCTGAGCCAATGGGCCTGTTTCCTTTGCCCACTACATAACACTGACCAGGCTACCAACCAGGAGCCCTCTTCTCTGCCACTGGGAGAAGGGAGATGAGAGTGAAGATCTGAGGTAAAGATGGTACTGTATGCATCTCACAGGTGTGGGCTCATGGGCCAAGAACTGGGCCTACTCTGTGAGACCTCGGGTGAGCCCTGGTTTTCTGCCTGACCCATTAGTGGCACTGTATGGCTCCCTTCATTTCCACCTTAGGATCTCCACTTCTTGTGACCTTAGCAGGATGTCACAGTGTGTGTCGAGATGACTCATGCTGTCACAGATGCACAGGGCTGGATCTAGAATGTGTGGTGCTGGGATTAATTCATGGCGGACACTAGGATTAAGGATATGAGTACTAATCGCCCTAAGTAGCCTGAATAAGATATAAGGGATTGTTACGGTGGTTCGGTGGTTCGTCTCTAAGCCTCCTGCAGTCATTGGGCAGCTTCTGGAGTTTGTGATTGATTAGTGTGGGTGTGGATTCTGCATATGCGGGGGGGGGGGCAGGGGGGACAGGTAATTCGCATTACAATGTAAGGAGAAAGAGGCTAGCTAGCTGCCTGAGCTGCTGCCCCTCCCTTTTTTCTTTTGCTCTCTGCTCTTTGCCACCACTAGGAAAGGTTGTTCTCTGCCAAGTGCCACTCTGAGGCCTTAGAACCAGCTGAGTATGGACTAAAACCTCCAGTAAATAAATAAATAAACCTTTCCTTCCTTCATTTTGAGTGGTGGGTATTTATCCCAGCAATGAGACAAGAGTAACTAGACAGGATAGGAAGAATTGTGGTTGTCTCTTGCTTGCTTTCCTGCCTTCTGCTTGCCATGAAGTGTCTCTCCTCTGTGATGCCTGCCTCGGAACCAGCCGGTTATTGACTGAAACCTCTACAAACTGTGAGCTAAGTAAATGTTTCCTCTTTAGCTTCTGGACATGAGGATTGTTTCTCAACAGCAAGAAAAGTAACTAAGACACAGGGGGTGGAGTTTAGGCTCTAACCAGCGGCAACTCCATGGAGTTTTCCCCAGAGTACCCATCCCTTTTAACTTCCTCTTCCTCTTTGGAGACCTCCCTCTGTCCCACCCTTGGCATGCTCTCCCTGTCCTTTTCATCTCTCCACCCTAAGGTACCCTCCTTTGTTCCTCAGCGTTCTGGGTTTATGGCTTGAGGTACCTCCTCCTCCCTGACCTGTGCACCTAGGAGTCACTCCCAGAAGACTAATAGCTAATGGTGGAATTTCAGGCCCAGTGACCTGCAGCAGGTGGGAGGATTATGGGGGAAGGCAGATAGGAAGGGAGAGAGCAGTTCCTGTGACACCGTATGGGCAACACTCTGTCACTGTATGGGCACAGAGCAGGCTAGGAATGACAGGGTTCATCCTCACCAAGCCACTTAGACCTGCTCTTTTCCAGCCTTAGCCCTCATTCCTCTTAGCCCTAATTCCCTGTTATTTACAGGGTATCCTCCAGAGGAGGGAAAATCAGTGCATGTAACATAAGAATCAGAGCACTTGCCCAGGTATGGTGGTGCACACCTACCAATTCCTGCACTTAGAAGGGTGAGGCAGGAGGATCACTGTGAGTTCAAGACCAGCCTGGGCTACATAGTGAGTTTAAGGCCAACCTAAACTGCATAGTGAAACACTGTCTAAAAGAAAGAATCAGAGCACTTAGGGGATTACTGCTCTGATCCAACTGGAGAATGCTCTGCATAGTTTCATCCTTCACACCTCTACTCTTGTAAGACTCTTCCCTACTTCAAATGCCCATAGGATCTTTTTATTTCCAGTTTAAATCTTGCCCTATGTGTCTTAGTCAAGGCTGGCTGTGCCATTGTTCAAGTCCAGCAGAATTTATGGCCCTGGGCCCCTAAAACACTTGGGGCCTCTGAGTCAGGAGCATCTTGAGGCCAGGACAATATCCTGTGCATGGAGTACAGAGGGGATCTTGGAAGATGTGTAGCTGGCTGAAATTAGTAGTGCCACAGTGCAGCAATGAGGCTTTCCCACCTCTGCTTTGGGAAGAACCTTAGAGACCAGAGGTGATATCTTCCAGCCCTGAGATGCTCCAGTGAAAATCAGGTGCCTAAGGACACCCATAGTCCAATCCCAGCCGACTGTGTACAGAGAGAGTCAGGGGTCCTGGGCAGAGACTAAGAAAGTGGCTTGTCTGACATTTTCACAAATTACAGCATAATTTGTGTCTTTCATTTTTAAAAAAGTCAAATAAATGTACGAGTAGAAAATTCCTTCCTCCACTCTCAGAAGTCAGCATCTGCTAACAGTTGGTGTGATTCCTTCCAGATATTTTGCTTATGTATAAACAAAAAATGTCATTCTTTTACAAAACACTATCATCCTTCACATAGTATTCTTCATCTTTTGGTGCCTTCTGCAGTAAATTCCTTCAAACAGAGTTGGTGGCCAAAAGTTTTTCTCACTTAAAATGTCTTGTTTTCTTTAAAAAAAAAATTTTTTAGTACAAAAAAATAAAATCTATTGAACTAACTTTGGGAGAAAAATGCTTTCCTAAGTAAAAACTTCTTTGAAGACGCTCATAGTGGAAAGAAAATTATAATAATAAAAAGAAGATGCTAATAGTGGAGAAAACAGACAAAATATTCAAAGAATCATCTGTCTCCAAGTCACTGCAATGGGGAGGTGGGGAGGGGCTTGAGTGGTCCTGATTGTAGGGTAGGAGAAGTCCCTTGGATTCCCTGGAAGGACGATGTCCTCCTGTCCTGGCCAGCTTGCCCTCAGATGGGAGGGCTGAGGAGAGCACTGGGGACAGAGGTGGGCACCAGATATAGGGTGGAGAAGAGGGTGAGATCATTATAAAGTTTTCAGGTTCCCAGAAAACATTCGGCTTCTCCACCAAGGTCCATGGTCTGCTCAAGGAATTTACTAGGAGCACAGAGTTAAGAGTGGTTTGGGGGCAAAACCCTTCTCCACTCTGGGATCTGTCTCCCCACCCATTACACAATGGGACGTATGGAGTGCCCAGCTCTGGACTATGGTAACTCAGTTGAAACCCATGTCTCTTTGTCTCTCTAGTCTCCACATACTTTATAATTTGTTGCATGCTGTTATGCATCAGGTTCTGTTTGAGACATCATTAGCATAATAATTATTAGCTGTCATCTAATTCAGCCTTCACAATAAGCCTACAGGGAGGTGCAATTGATGTTTGTCTTGCGTTACAAATGAGAACACTAAATCCAGAGTTAAGGTCATTTTACAGCTCAGTAGTAGAGATCACAGTTGAATCAGAGCCTTGTGACTCCCAAACTTATGCTCTGTAGTAGCCACCCATCCCTGTGTTATTCTACTTAGTGATGTCTAGAGAGAACTCTTCCCCTTTCACAGTTAAGAAACATGAGGCTGGAGAGGAGGTGGCCTCTTCAAGGTCACTTGGCAAGTGCACAGGTAAATCAGGCTATGCACCTGCCAGCCCACCTCACCTTCCGCCCAGAACTGGCTACTTTTCAAAAAGGAATGCTGGGACTATTGGACAGGAGGAAGTAGGTCAGGGGAAGATTGGAGAAGAGAATAAGAGAGTGATAGGGAGGGCAGATAGAATGTTATGTGCAGGTATCAAAATGTTAGAGTATGACCCAATAGTCAGTATAATTGATGTGCTAATAAGAATACACCCCAAAAGGATGCTGGGAGCCAGAAATATTCCCTGGGCTGGAGTCCAATGTCCAGATCTGAGAGTGGGTAGGGCAGTCAGGTAGAGAGGACTGTGTTTGTTCCGCCCAGCCAGGGGCCAACTCCCCCAGGTCAATCTAGAGAAGTGTTAACTTTGGTCAAGTTCTGAAGAAGGAAAAAGTGACATAACTTGTGGAGTGGCAGAGGGCTGCGCCAGGGCTCTCCCTGATTTCCACTCTCCCGCAAGACAGCCCCAGAATGCTCACCTCTCCCCCGCTGAGTGCCTCCTCTGTGCTAGGGATGAGATCAGCGGGCAGACGCACCCTGGTCTCTGTTGAAGAGTGGGTGATGAAAAAAATAGTGACCAGACACACAGAATTGGCCCAAGGGCTGGAGCTGGGTCAAGGGAATGAGAAGAGAGGTGCCTCCTGGCAACGGAGGCTGCAAGAGGAGGACATGCCAGGCAAAGTATCCTAGGGCAAGAGGTGAGCACGTGGCAAGGAGGCGGGAATGGAGGCTGTGTACCCAGGGGCTGCATGTACCCAAGGGGCAGCGCAATGAGCCTGGAGTGGGAAGAACAGAGCCACACTGTGCTGAGAGAACCACCCTGCGGGCATTAGGGGGCTTTGGTGAGGTTTAAGTCAGGAAGGAATACGGTCTTATGTGCGGGGTGAGGGTAGAGCCAAGATGGAGGCTGGCAGCTGTGGGGCCTGTGAGGCTGCAGCATGAGGCAGAGAGAAAGAAGCCAGGAGGCGGGGCTTCTCCTGGGAGTGCGGGGCTGCTTCAGAGCTGAGTTATTCATCCCCGTCACTCTGTTCCACAGAGCCCCAGAGGGAACAGGTACAGCTGTAAGGTGTACCTGTAAGGTGAGCTAGAGGAGCCCCCACATGTGTCCCTGGCACCACAGCCTCTGACGATATCAGCTTCCCTGCATGTGTGTGGTGAGAGGGACCTCACCAGGCAGCAGCCCAGTCCATTGGAAGATAGCTCCTTATAACCACTCTGTGTTTCCACTGGTCCCAGCCACCCTCTGAGCACCCCCACGAAAACCTTCCCTCCTTTCCCTCAGCCTTGCAAGGCCTATGTTTACTCCTCTTCTCCCAGGACCCAACTGAATTAACTGAAGCAGTGGTAACGGATTAATGGATTCCTCTGCACCCAAGCACCTTAGCTGAAATGGAAAAGGGCGAGTCAATTTGTGATTGAACCTTGGTCTTGATGCTTCCTAACTGGGTATCCTGAAGCAAGACATTTCAGTAGCTTGGCCTCAGAGTGCCCTGTGGAAAATAAAAATAAAATTATCTACCCTTACCAGATGTAGCAGGTAGTATGTGCTTTTAATCACAGCACCCTAAGAGACTGAGGTAAGAAGATCAAAAGTTCAAGCCCAGCCTGGGAAACTTAGCAAGTCTGTCTCAAACACAAAATAGAGGAAAAGGGCTGGGGATGGAGAAGGCACTAGGCTCAACTCCAGAACCAATCAGTGGATCCCAGTACCAACCTTGTTAGGTTGCTCTGAAGACAAAATGAGTCAACACAATAGTGATACCTCACGACAGCTAGAATTTACTAAAGGATTCCAGTATGGTGCTTGTTGTCTTACCAGGCTGGCCCACATGCCTGGCCCTTGTTCCAATGTTCATTCTCCTCCTTTTTCAATTTTTTTTTGGTGGAACTGGGGATTGAACTCAGGCCCTTGTGCTTGCCAGGGACGTGCTTATTCTACTGAGCCATCTTCCCGGCCCCTATGCCTGGCCCTTGTAAAGTATTCAGAACACTCTTGTGGAGTGGTACACAGACAGTATGAAGGCCTGACAGCATCCAACCTGGGTTCAAATCCTGATGGAACCCCTATGAATTTACTCATCTCAGATAGAAGGCAGGCTCTGCATCCTGGCTTCCCTAGCTGGCGAGTGGTGGTGACCCGAGGCCACTTGCCAAGGTGAGTAAGATAAGCTATGCAAGGCATCTGTGTAGTGCCCGCATCCCTCTGTCCCTTTCTGTCCACAACATGTACAAAGCACCTGCTAAATGTCAGTCAAGCACTGGGGGAAGAGTGTTGGGCATCTGCCCAAGATCATGCAGGCTTTGTCTCCAAGCCTGCTCTTTCCTTGTACTATGTTTCCTCCACGTTGTGGGAGTCGAGTGTTGTGGGGGACACAGCTACCAAGAACAGGAGCATAGCCTGCCCCGGGAAATGAGCACACCATCTCTGCCCTGATGACCCCGTTCCCTTCGGCCAGATGTGGGCAGCTGGCGGGCTGCAGTGGTCCTCATCCCAGTCCCGATCTCATCCATCCTTCTGGTTGTCAGCTGCATCTTCTGGAAGACAAGCTGCTAGAGGTCCCGGGTCACTGGTCCCAGTCTGCCATCCCCTCGAGGGGCCCAGGGCCAAGGACACAAGGACACGAGGACCCATTTCTCTTTCATGTTTAGTGTCCTCATGCAGTACACTCAGGGAAATGACTAGCACAGCTGCACTGCCCAAATATGTGACGTTAGGAGAAGAAACGCTTCTTGCACTTCCAGGCAACAGGGAATGGCATGCTCAGCTGGAAGACACCTCACAGAGGCTGCAGCCATGGTACGCGCCTCAGGCCCTTGTCCCGCTGCAGCTGGTCACCAATCCCCTTGGATGAAGGAAGGTCTTTTCCATCACCCCTCATAACCACATCCCTGAGTGACGGGGGCGGGTGTCAAACCACACACTTCTGCCCTCTGTCTCCCTGGGATCCTCTGAACTTGGTGTCTCTACAGAGAAACTTAACAAGGGGCAAAAAATCTTCCCACAGGCACAGGACAGGAGCTGATCTCACCCCAGCTGAAGTGTGACTCATCAGATCATCCAAAGTTTTCAGTCCTTACAATTTTCTCTTCTCATATATTAAAACATCCATAGCACCTTTGCTTTTGGGGGAGTGCTAGAGTTTCCAGAAATGGTCTCTTATAAGAATCTTAAAAATCTAGAATTCTTGCCACTGCCAGGATGGCTACTGTGGCAGTCTCCTGGCCACAGGGTCTACAGCTTATTCCAGTCTGGCCATGGATGATCTCCAAGGGTGCGCATGTGCCAGGCATGCCAGGTGCTCAGTTTATAATGAATACGAGCCAGAACCAGTAACCTGGTGATTATCAGATAACAGTAAGAGAAATGCTGGATGAGGTACAGGGCCTGAGGGAACACAGAAGATGTGCAGCTGCCCATCCCAGAGAGGAGAATTAGGGAAAGTGACATCCAAGAGAAGAGAGTTAGCAAGAAGGGCCTTTAGCTGAGCCCTGAGGCCAGGAGCTTGCTAGCCTCAGGAAGGAAGGAGCAAAAGAATGGTGCAGGCAGAGGGAACAGAAAGTAGCAATTAGAAAATTTAGCACCACTTCCTGTTTTATAAATAAGTTTTGTTGACACATAGTCACCAAAGTCATTTGTGTATGACTGGCAACCGGCGGCTTAGGCTCTGCACAACACTGTGCAGGAGTTGCTACAGAACCCTTGAGGATCTGAAAGTAAAAGAATATTTTCTGTCTGGCTCTTCACTGGAAGGGTGTGCTGACCCTTAAGCTTACATTCGCCTTTTAGGGAACAGGGGCTAGAGAGTAAGGGTGAGAGCTATGCAGTGGGCAGCTCGAATCTTTCTTCATAACTATAGTGGATTGTATTGGGCAGATAGCTCAGTGGTCTAAGCGCCTGCCTGGCAAAAGCAAGGACCCAGGTTCGATCCTGGTACCGCATGCTGTGCCTGCCCTGGAAGCCAGGCTGGTCCCAAAACCGGGCATGATGGTGCACACCTGTAATCCTAGTGCTGGGGAGGCTGAGACAGGAGGATCACTAGAAGTCCAGGCTATGTAGCGAGACCTGTGCCAAATAAATAAGATTTTTTTTAAATGACTATACCGGGTTGATCCAGAAAAGGTACATCTATCTTAAGCTGAGCTAACCAGATTCTCTCTCCAGGAATCTGAAATGTAGAGTGCAAGCCCAGAAATGGAGCTCCTCCACACTAATATCTGGGAAATGCGGGTGTTGAGGTCTCCGGGCTGCTCCGCTCCTTCCCCAGGCTGGGTAGCCGGCATTTCCATCGATTCAGAATGTTTGTGATCAGTTCCTTTAGCTTTTCATTTTTCCCTCTAAAAGTCAGTTTCTATTACTTTCTTTCTTTCTTTTTTTTTTTTTTTTTTTTTTTTTTTTTTTTTTTTTTTTTTTTTTTTTTTTTTTTTTTTTTTTTTTTTTTTTTTTTTTTTTTTTTTTTTTTTTTTTTTTTTTTTTTTTGTCGTCTTTTGGAGACAGGGTCTCACTGCAGTTCAAGCTGGCCTCAAACTCACTTTGTAGCTCAGGCTGGTCTCGAACAATCCTCCTGTCTCAGCTTCCCAAGTGCTGGGATTACAGGCATGCACCACCATGCCCGGCTTCTATTACTTTCAATGAAGAAAGCTCTTTAGTAGCTAAAAAATAAAGACTTAGAGATGAAACTGGTAGGGTATAGATTTACTCAGTGGGTTCTACTCTATGCATGTAAATTCAGACATATAGTTTTAAACTTTCTGATAGCCACATCAAAAATTAAGAACAAATGAGTTCAGTTAATTTATTTTATGTAACTCAAAATAGCTCAGCATTAAATATATTTTAAAATTTAAAGTGAGATCATTTACAGTCTTCATTTGAACTACATCTTTGTGTTTTGGTTTTTTTTTTTTTTTCTTTTCTCCTTTTGGTACAGGGTCTCACTATACAGCTCTGACTCATAGTGATCTTCTGTCTCAGCCTCCCCCAGCACTGGGATTGCAGTTGTGTGCCACCATGCCCGGTTTCACTGGCCCACAGGGCATGCCCAGAGAGCCTCGGGCTGGCACATGTGGTACCAGGGATCAAACCCAGTTGCTTGTGCTTGCCAGGCAGGCACTTAGACCACTGAGCTATCTCCCCAGCCCTGAACAACATCTTTGAATTCTGAACTGTGTTTCACACTACAGGATATATTAATTCAGGTGATCTGTACATCAAGAGCTGCATAACTATAGGCTGGTGACTAACATAATGGATGGTGCAGATTTAGATCTAAGCATCATGTAAGACTCGCATGCAAGTCCTAACATTATTCTAAAAGCAACTGGCATCCCCTGAAGAGACTCATGCCAAGAAGTTATATGATTTCATCGTAGGTAGATTACTCTGATTTTCACCTAAAGAATGAATTGGAAAGCTAGGTGTGGTGGTGCATGCAAGTAATCCTAGCACTTTGAGAGACTGAGACAGGAGAATCACAAGTTTGAGCCCAGCCTGGGCAATTCAGTAACTTGGGAAAACCTATCTTAAAATTAAAAAATAAAGGGGCTAATAACAAGCAGGGCCCATATCCTAACACAGGCTGTGGGGGATTGGAGTCCATGTCATAAAATTTCCTCCACGGCATTATTTGAATAAAGAGGAACAATGCGAGGGAAGGGCATGATCGGAGCACAACAGACAGTACTCTCTCTTGATTATTTCTGAAATACCATATAATGTTGGCCCAGAAATCAAGAATTTGTCCAAAGCCCCTAATTTGCATGAACTCAGCAGGTGTCTTGAGGGTAAAATGAACGGTTAACAACGCCAAAGACCAGACTCCGTGGATCCGCTGAGTGGAAGCGGAAGTAGCTGAGACGCCAGAAGCCCTCTTCCGGGTCGCCCCCTGCCATGCCCCCCCTTTCGAACCCGGCGCAAATCCGCGAGCCCCTGGCCCACGCAGCCGCGGGAGATGACATTTTCAATCGGGGGAAATCCCGCTCCCGGCGAGGGTTCGTTTTTCCATTGGTAAAGCTTGGAGGCGGAACTTCAGAAGTCCTTCCTCCGCTCAGATTGTCTCAATATTTTAACCAATGGATTCGTGTTTTTTTTTTTTCAGTTCGTGAAGTCGGTTCCTCCTCCAAGCCAGCAGAGGACGCAATCCTACTTACAAGCCGAGGCCGCATCCTGGGATGCTCCTGTGGGCGGAAGTGACGTCATGCAACCGGAAGTTTATAGCTGTGTTGTGAGGTTCCGGCGGCAGATATGCTCGCGGGAGGTTCGTGGCGCTAGTAGTTCTGAGCGTCATTTACGGTGCCACCCCCAAGCCTCGTGTAGTCGGATCGGGAAAGTGAAGGGCGTGGGAGGAAGTCGCTTTTTATGTTTTCAACGAGAGACTAGAGCGTTTCTCCCACGCAGCTCTGAGCGAAGGAGCGACTTCTGGGTGGGAGGTCCCCTAACCGGGGAATTCCCTAGCAGGTCGGAGGGATGGAGGAAAGGAGCTCAGAGAGGGACACCAGCGTACAGCCGCTAGCCAGGGTAGTGTTGCCAGATAAAACGCAGAACGTCCAGTTCAAAGTAGAATTTAAGGTAAACGAGTAAAATTTTTTGAGAGGGTCTCGCTGAGTAGTTCAGGTTTGGGTTTACACTGAGTTTACAGTGAACCTGCTTCAGCCTGCCGACTGTGGGGATTACATGCAGTGTTTTAGTGTAAAAAGTCAGATACTGCGTGGAGCATGTGTCCTGTTTTTAATCTGGCGATCCTACTTCAAGGTCACCTAGAAAACGCATCTTATGTACCTACAGGTTTTCCTGACATTTGAGCTAAGTGGGTGGAGCCTGGATTTTCCCAAGTAGACTCTGATTTAGTTTGCAAGCCCCGCAGACTGGTACTGTCAGCGCCTCGAGGACTCAGAGGGCCTCATATTTACATCACAACCATCTACGACAGTAAGTGCGCAAGGAATTACCTTCCACTGTCGTTTGTTGAGC
Organism: Ctenomys sociabilis; assembly: GCA_004027165.1. Taxonomy (NCBI): domain Eukaryota; kingdom Metazoa; phylum Chordata; class Mammalia; order Rodentia; family Ctenomyidae; genus Ctenomys; species Ctenomys sociabilis. The sequence goes on from PVKA01043662.1 coordinate 14,730, forward strand.
ACCTAGTGATATGCTAGGCCCATTTCCCTATTGAATCCTCACAATAACCTTCCGAGAGAAATAAGTATAGGGGACACATTTTACAAATTGAGGTAGCAGATTTGGGCAGCTTTAAGACCTATGTTTGTTATTTGACATATAGTTTGAACACCTCGTCTGTCCTGGGTGATGACAGAGCAGTGAAAAATAAGGTTTTTGCTACCAGAGAAGTCAGATTCTAGAAAGCTGACAGATGATACACAGACAAACATGCTGTGGAGTACGTCAAATTAGCTATGGACATGAAGAAAAAACTGATGGGGGCAAGGGACTAGGAAGTGCAGATTTCTAAAGGGCATCCAAGACCATAGAGAAAGCTCAGTGGTCTAAGCACCCATCTAGCAAGTGCAAGGGCCCAGGTGACACTCAGTACCACACGCTTGGGCTAGAAAGATAGGTCAGTAGAATAAGTGCCTGTCTAACAAGTGCAGGGTCCTGAGTTCATTCTCCAGTAAGCTTTTTAAGGGTACCATGTGCTGTGCAGGCCCACCTATTGGCCAGTGAGACCAGATGTGGTGGTGCACCTCTGTTATGAGACTAAAACAGAATCACTACAAGTCTGAGCTGCATAGTGAGATGCTATACCAAATATGTCAAAAAATTTGTAAAAAGTAAAGGTCAATCTAAGAAGGTTTCACATAAAGACATTATTGGTTAAGTGAATTCCACCCCGGAGAAGATCTCCCTGGAGAGAAGGGAGGGACAGTAAATGCAGACCCAGCAGAGAGTGGAATGTTTGAGGAGTGGAAAGGAGGCTATTGTGGCCGAGACCAGTGAGAGAAAAGAGTGAAAGTCTTGAGTATCCGGGTAGGGCTTTAAGTGCCATTGGTGAAACTGAGTCAGGAGTGACAGAATCTTGCTGCTGAGGTGAGGGTGAAATGGGGGGGCAAAAGGGAGAGGGACCACTCCTGAGAGGAAACGAATCCATTTGGAGTAGTAGCTATCCGGTCTATGGAAGCCCAGGGGGCAGCGAGTGCTCATATCAGACCTTCAAGAAGTGCAAGAGGGTGTGGGGAGCGCTGGGAAAAGCAAGTCCCTCTGGCAGGTCCCAGGACAGGATGTCATTTCCAGTGGACCACTTAGGGAGGAGGGAGCCCTCTGCTCAATTTGCCACACACAGGCGCACAGCCCCTTACCATTCTCCACATTTAATTCTTTCTTCAGAAAAAGAAAGAAATGGTTTTTCTTAAGCAACTAAAACGAAATAACTTACTGATTATTCTCAAGTGAGTCACATCCAGGTTCTATATATACTGTATCTTTCTCAGGAAAGTAAATTTCACTCTCACAGCAAATGGAATGTGAAACAGGAGAAAAGCTCTCATAAGAGATCTCTATTCAAGCTCTGTCCTAGTCACTTTCACTTCAAAAGATACAGTGGACCCTCCGGGTGAACCTGCCTTCAAGAAGGTATTAAGCTACACCTAGATCTCCCCATAGCCAGCCACGTACCCTCCCCCAGGGCTTCTGGTGGTTTTGATAGCAGATACTGATTCCAGGAAAAAAAATTGTATTTGCCTCCCCTCCTCTCAAGAAAAAGAAGTGTGAGTGGGTTGTATCTGGTTGGTTGTCTGAAATGAAAGTAGTTTGAGAAATAGTCTCATAAGGGGAGTTGAGACCAATGTGGGAATACCAGTAAAGCAGGGTTTGGTATAGTTAGATGGATAAAGGAGTGACCCTCTGATTGCTTTCTGAATCTTGATGCCTTGTTACAGTACAAAAAGTAGGTCAGCCTTAAAAAAAAAAGCAGTGCCCTTGCTTTTGAAAAGTACCAAGTTTACTCCTAACATATGGGACACGGCCTTAATGGGTGCACTGGATTTCTTT
>PVKA01043663.1:0-16626 GCA_004027165.1 Ctenomys sociabilis
TCTAGGTATTAATCACTTACCTGAGGAACAGCTCTCAAAAGATTTTTCCTGCACTCAGGTTCTCTCTTCACCCTGTTGGTGGTTTCTCTTGCTATGCAAAAGCTTTTTAGGGCCGGGGAGATGGCTCAGTGGAATAAGCACTTCCCTGGCAAGTGCAAGGGTCTGAGTTCAATCCCTGGTTCGGAAAAAAAAAAAAAAAGCTTTTTAATAAGGTGAGATCCCAGTTGTTAGTTCTTTGTGGTAGTTCCTATGTAATCAGGGTTTTGTTCATAAAGTCTTTGCCTACACACTGTCTTCAAGACAGCAAATGTCAAGCCAGGCATGGTGGCACGTGCCTGTAATCCCAGCACTCAGGAGGCTGAGGCAGGAGGATTGTTGTGAGTTCGAGACCAGCCTGAGCTACAAAGTGAGCTTAAGGCCAGACTGAACTGCATAGTGAGACCCTGTCTCAAAAAGACAAAAATAAATAAATAAATAAATAAATAAAAAAAATTAAAAAATAAAAAAAACAAAATTCAGTCCAATCCAATCAACTTAATAAGACCCTGTCTTAAAAAAAAAAAAGGGGGGGGGATGTAGCTCAGTGGGAAGGCTCTGGGCTCAAAAGAAAAAAAGAAGATAGCAGTGAGACAAGTATTGACAAGCATGTGGAGAAATGAAACCCTTCGTACGCTTTCAGTGGCAGTGTGAAAGGGTGCACCCACTTTGGACGACAGGCTGCCAGTTCATCAGATGACTTAGTCTAAAGGTGACCACATGACCCTGCAGTTCTGCTTCTGGGCAGATACCTCACAGGGCTGAAAACACATGTTAGCAGAACAGCCCATGGCCGGGTGGTCATAGTAACTGCGCTGCTCTCAGCAGTGTCCCCGAAGGGTCACAGGTGGAGGCCGTGACCCCCAGGGCAGCTGCCATTGCAGGTGGAGCTTTGAGCAGGTGATTGAGGTTGAGCAAGGGAGCATCCTAATCTGATACGATGGTGATTTTTTTTTTTTTTTTTTTTGTCTTTTTTGAGACAGGGTCTCACTATGCAGTTCAGGCTGGTCTCGAACTCCCAACAATCCTCCTGCCTCAGCCTCCTGAGTGCTGGGATTAACAATGGTGATTTTAATAAGAAGAGAAACAAGCGTGTGTGTGCGTGCACACGTGTCACTTCTCTTTCTTTCTCTTGTCCTCACTCTCTGAACACACACCAAGGAAATAGCCACGTGAGTACTCGGTGAGAAGGCAGCCATCTGTCACCCAGGAAGGAGACCTCACCAGAAGCCATCCTGCCATACCTTCAGCGCAAACTCCACTTTGGAAACTGGGAGGAAGTGGATTTCTACTTCTTAGCTGCTGAGTCCGTGGCATGTGGCACTGTGCTATGGTTCCCTGAGCAGCTGTGGAGTTCTCCATCATCGGGACTGAGAGCTGGAAGGGCTTGTACCTTACCTGGAGGTACAGGCCCTGGGTGCCACCCAGCCCAAGAAGACAATGGAACTGATGGGTCTCGACTCTTAAGAGACTTGAAAGTCAGGCGCATAGTGTCACTAGCGGAATTCAGTGGGGTGTTCTGCGGTGGTTAGGGGGAAATGGTAATGATTCAGAACTTGCATTACTTAATAGCATAGCTCCAAGACATACAAAACCAGAAAGAGAAATGGATAAAATATTCATAGCTGGTCCTCCTCATCCTCCTTCCTTTTCTTCTGTTATCATGGAGATTAAACCAAGAGCCCCACACACCGTGGCCAGGACTCGACCACTGAGCTGCACCCCAAGTCTTTTTTTAAATTTTATTTTCAGGCAGGGTCTTACTACGTTTCTTAGGCTGGCCATGAACTTGTAATCCTCCTGCCTTAGCCTACCCAGTAACTGGAATTATAGCTGTGTACCATCATGCTGGCCTTTCTTTTTTTTTTTTTTTTTTTTTGGTCTTTTTTGAGACAGGGTCTCACTGTGCAGTTCAGGCTGGCCATAAGCTCACTTTGTAGCTCAGGCTGGTCTCGAACTCACAACAATCCTCCTGCCTCAGCCTCCCTAGTGCTGGGATTACAGGCATGCGCCACCACGCCCGGCATGCTGGCCTTTCTAAAAAGGTAATATAAATGACAAGGTCAGTCAAATCCCCTCAGGATTTACCCTGAAACCCTGTACCACAGTTTGTAGATCCTTTGTCAGTGTCAGCCATGTGGATGAGTCACGGCCATTGCTTGACCAATTTGCTCTCTGTGAAACCCTGAGAGAATATTGTCACATACAAAAGTTACATTTCTTGTTATATAGGTCTTGCTTTATCTTGGTCTTAACCATCCAGCAGAAAAGTATAAGAATGAGGTGTAAAAAGTAAAGCCATATTAATATGTTGAACTGTCAAAGGCTCAAGTGAACAACTTCTGACATTGCCAGTCCTACGGAAAACCCACTACTATTATGGACTACTGGATTATTAGATTATTTTGCTGAATTCACGTACCTACAATGTTTAAATGGCAATGGAATATCCATCTCTGACAAAACTTAAACAAAAAATCAGGGAGCAGGAGGACCTCAAGTTAGAGCAGTCAATTTAGCAACTTAGTGAGACTTCCGCAAAACAAGCACACAGGGCCTGCTCAGCGAATGAAAGCGCCTGAGTGTTCTGGCCCTGCCCCCGGGGCGTGATGAGACAGCAACCGGGGCTGGGGATGCTGGCGGAGCCTGTAACCCCAGCTCTTGGGAGGCTGTAAACAGGCAGATCACTACGAGTCCGGTCTAGTAGTGAGACCCTGAACACCCTATAAACCTTTCCCTAAAAAAACAAAAAAATACAAAACAAACGCACAAAAAAACAACCAAAAACCAAACGCACAAAAAATGCAGAAAGGGGCTTGGGAACCTAGCTAAGCAGGACCCAAGCTGCTTCAGCAGCGCTTTGCATGGGTGTGCGTCCTGCCCAGTGGCGCCTAGGCAGATGAGTGCCTTTAAGGCTTCTTTGCCCTCATGGGGCCTTGCCCAGAGAGGTCAGCCGCCCGCCCAGTGCTGCACAGCGCCTGGTGATGGCAGGACTCGCGGGCCGAGTGTCCTGCCCGGGGCCTAACCAAGCCTCATCCCCGGGGCCAGGGCACAAGACCCTGGGAGATGGTCGCTTGTGGGGCCGTGCAGGAAGAGCCTCGCCTGCGCCTTCCTCTTGGTTCCTGAGTGGCGGTGGGGGTGCGGCAGCGCCCTCTCTCGGGGAACCAGAGTCACAGTAAATCTACATTTGGGGCTTTTTTTTTTGAGATAGTGTCACATATCCTTTGGAGACTATCTGTCCTGGAACTCTCAGCAATTCTGCCTCAGCCTCCTGAGTGCCGAGGTTACAGGTATATGCCACTAAACCCAACTAAAAGAATTTTTGAATAGGGTTTTCTTAAATTAGGGTTTCCTAGGGTGGCTTTGAATTTTCCCTCCTCCTACCTCACTCTCTCTTCCTCTAGTAGCTGAATTACAGGTTAGAGCCAGGCCCAGGCAAAGATTTCTCTCCTCCCTTCTCTCTTCCCCTCCCTCTGCTCATCTCTCCCCAACCCCTTTCTCCTCTCTTCTTTCACCTCTTCTCTTCTTCCTCCTCCTCTTCCCCCCCCCCCCCGTGGTGCAGGGATTGAACACAGAACCCGGAAACAGAACTATATCTCCAGTCCAAAAATATTCTCTCCATCCCAGTACTGAGGGGTGAACCCAGGATATCATACTAAACTACATCCCCAGCCCTTTAAAATTTTTTAATCTTGAGACAGGACCCTGTTGAGTTTCCTTGTGAGCTTCCTGCATCAGCCTCCCAGAGTGCTGGGGTAACACCATACCTGACCCCAGAGCACTAACTAGAAAGGAGAAAAAATGGTAAGGTAGACTATGTTAAGTTTAAATGTTTTCCCTCAGATAGTGGCGTTAGTAGATTAAAATTGGCAGCCACAAAGAAGATGAAAGCACTTGCATCACACGTACCTGTCAAGAGACTCACTCGGAATATATAAAAACATACAGAAATGCACAAAATCAGAGAACACAAGAACAAAGTAGACAAAAGATGTGGACAGGCACTTCACAGACAATTCCAGCCCTCAGGAAACTGAGGCAGGAGGATCACCATGAGTTCAAAGCCAGTCTAGAATGCATAGTGAGACCCTGTCTCATAAACAAAACAAAACAAACTAGGCTGTCAGAATAGTCATGAGGAAAGTATAGATTGAAATCATAAGGAGTAGTTATTAATATATATCCACTAGCACATCAAAGATAAAATATATCTTGGGGAAAAAAGTGTATCTCAGTGGGCTCACTAAATAGTTCAGTGGATTAAAGTGCCTACAAGCAGGCACGAGGGCCTGGGGGTTCAATCCCCAGGCTTGCTGTGCTGGCCCCGCCCCCAGGGTGCACTAAGACCATAATTGAACCTGGGTGTGGTGGTGTGGGCCTGTAATCCCAGGTCTTGGGAGGCTGTAAACAGACATCATTAGGAGTTTGATCTAGTAGTGAGACCCTGAATACCCTGTAGAGTCTTCCCTATAATAAAAAAAAAATTGAAAAAACTATATTTTGGAGCTGGTTGTTGTGACACACCCCTAAGATCCCAGCACTTGGGAGGCTGAGGCAGGAGAATCATTGCAAATTTGAGACCAGCCTGGGCTACAAAGTGAGCTCAATGCAGCCTAAACTGCATGGTGACATCCTATCTCAGAAAGACTAAATAAATAAATGTATTTTATGCATTTTGGTGAAACCAGGTATGACTAATACTGTGAAATACAGAAGCTGTTGAATATTTTTGGTAGGAGTTTAAACTGGTATAACCAGGGCTGGGGAGATGGCCCAATGGAATAAGTGCTTCCCTGGCAAGAGCAAGGGCCTGAATTCAATCCCCGGTTCCGCCAAAAAATAAATAAATAATAAATTGGTATAACCATTTCATAATGCACAAAAAGTTATTGATTCAATCATTGATTCAATCTGTTAGAGTTGAATTAAGAGACCAGGGAGATGGCTCACTAGAATAAGCACTTGCCTGGCAAGCACAAGAGCTTGAATTCAATCCCTGGTTCTGCTGGAAAAAAAAATTGAATTAAATGCATAGGCCATGACCCAGCAAGTACACTTTTACGGGTCCACAGCTGGTCCAATTTCCTCCAAGAAACAAAACCCACAGATTTATTTTCCCATGGATGGAAAATATTTGGGGGAAAACTATACCTGTACCTTTTTTGTCTTGCCATTGTTTAGTAGATTACACAGTGTAGCGACTAGCTACACTACAAGGAATCTGGACATGGCTTAGAGGACCAGGAGGCTGTGTGTAGGCTGGCATGAGCCTGTATTCCCAGTGCTTGGGAGGCTGTAAACAGGCAGACTGCTACGAGTCTAATCTAGTGATCTAGCACCATTTAATGTAGGACTCTGGGTCACAGGCTTAGTTTGGTATCTGTGAAGGGTCCTGGGCCTGTTCCAAGGTAGAGGCTCCCGGATGTGTTTCTCATTTAATGACGACTGAGTCCTGGTCCTGCAACAAGGACGTTAAACAAATTGATCACTAAAAGTGGAGTTATACTTTCTGTGCGACATCTTGATGGGCCTGCAGTGGTAGCGGCTGCTCTCGGGGCTCCGTGATGCTGCCCAAAGACAAGAAGAAGAAGAAAGATGCCGGAAAGTCGGCCAAGAGAGACAAAGACCAGTGAACAAATCTGGGGGCGAGGCCAAAAAGAAGTGGTCCAAAGGCACAGCTCGGGACAAGCTCAATAACCCGGCTCGTGTGATAAAGCTACTTACGACAAACTCTGTAAGGAAGTTCCCAACTATAAACTTATAACGCTGCTGTGGTCTCTGAGAGACTGACGACCCGTGGGTCACTGGCCAGAGCAGCTCTTCAGGAGCTCCTTAGTAAAGGGCTTATAAGCTGGTTTCAAAGCACAGAGTTCAAGCAAATACCAAGAACGGAGATACCCCTGCCGCTGGTGAGGGTGGCTGATGAATAGGCTCAACCAGGTGTACATTTGGAAGAAATAAAATTTTATTATTAAATGAAAAAAAAAGAGGAGTTGTGTAGAGAGTGTACATTCCAATACTCAGGACAAAGACATGGTCAAAGGGAACTCCATTGTGATGCCTTTGCTTTTATTTGCGTAACTCTTATGTGCAGTACGGTGGTATAACAATATAACACTACAGCATAAGCGGCCGAAATTAGAGTGCTGCGTAAACAAGGTGTACTGCCCCGGAGAAAGACACCGAGGCTCTAAAAAACAAGCTTCGCAGAGCTGTACCCCCACACAGGCGAGCTGCGAGTCTACAGACTGTGCTTTGGCAGTAAGTCGGAATAGTCAAGCAGTGAATGTCTGTGATCAAGGGAAGTATGTACAGACAAGTAGCAGACTGAGCGTGGTGGTGTGTGCCCGAGAGCCCAGCTACTTGGGAGGCCGAGGAAGAGGACCACAAATGTAAAGCCCAGCCTGGACAACTTAATGGCTTATTAAGACGCTGTCTCAAAGTAAATTGAAGATATTTTATTTATTTAATATTTATTTATGTATTTATTTCGGCAGAACCAGGGATTGAACTCAGGACCTTGTGCTTGCCAGGGAAGCGCTTATTCCATTGAGCCATCTCCCCGGCCCCTAAACATATTTTAATAGGGCTTATGGATGTAGCTGGGGCAAAGGTTCTTGCGGGGAGGGGAAACAAACCTTTAAGCAAGAACTTCTTTCTTTTTCTAGAGCCTTGGGCCCTTTCTACCTGGTTGTGTTGTTGGTGAAAATTCTATCAATCATTGACTTAAAAGCTCACAGCCATACTGGGCTGGCCAGATAGCTCCGCGGATTAAAGTGCCTGCTTAGGCAGATGCAGAGGGGCCAGGGGTTCAATGCCCTGCCTGCTGTGCCGGCCCTGGTGAGATGGTGAATGAGACTGGTTGTGGTGGTGTGTGCCTGCAACACCAGCTTGGGAGGCCGAAAAACAGGAAGGATCAGTATGAGCCCGATCTGTGTAGTGAGACACTGCTAAGTACATCGTCGTTATCATCATCGTCATCACTCATAGTCATTCTGGAATTCCCACGGCCTTCTCTTATCAACTCAGAGGTTCCAGGGCCCGCTCTTCCATCCATCCTCTCCGGGATCAATCATGCCAAAGCAGCCACAGGAGCCTGTAGCTTCCACCAGCTCCCCCACCATAGCCACTGCTGGCCAAATTGCCCCCGATGATCCACCGTAGGGCACAAGGTGGATCTGGAGCCAGAGAGTGCGTAAGTGGAATTACGATTCACCGTGCAAGGGGACTTGATGGCAAATGCTAAATTAGGGATGAAGAGGAAGCTGCGGGAGTTGAGAGGGCCTGGAGTGGGTGCTCAGTGAATTTTCCCTCATCTCAGCCCAGGTTCCAGGAAGGCAGCGGGGTTCCCTTTTCTTTTTTACATTGGTGCTGGATAGGGCCCTCGCGCATGCGCTTTAGTGCTGAGCTGTGCCTCCAGCCACTGGCGCTGGATCTCCTCCCTGCAGTGTCCTCAGGGCCCCTTAGCACACCCAGAGCCCCGCGCGCGATGGTTAGTCCTTGCCAAATGCGCAAATCCACAGCGCAATAGCGGTCCTATTTCCACTGTTCTCCGGGGTCATAAAGCTCTCTCTAAGCCACAAATTCACTCATACCTTTGCTCATTCGCAGCTACTGACCGAGGGCCAAGCACCCTCAGAGATGTGCAATGGCCACCCAGCCATGAGGCCTGTGGCGATGCGCAGGGACAGCACCAGCCGCCCTCTCTCTACTTCGCGCCCACCTTGCTCCCCTGCGGCCTCCCTTCCTTCACCCCTGCTGTCCCGCCAGTTCTTCCACCTGACCCACTGGGCCCACACAGCTCCTGGACTCCTACAGGCAGAAAGAGGGGAGCATTATTCACCCCTCTCTTCAGCTGAGATGAGCTGGGAATTTCCTTGAATGTTCTGGTATAACACCTAAAGTTAAAAGGAGAAAAGTTTATTTGGCTCACAGTTTATAGAGGTTTCATTCTGTCATCAGTTAGCTCCAGGGTGGGCTGGTATGGCAGGCATCAAAGAGGAGAAACAGTTCATGGTGGGCAGAAGGTACAAAGCAAGCAGGCTGACCACAGGTCTTTCTGCCCCTATGTCTTGTCCAGGCTACTCGGGGTGGGTGTGCCCACACCCTTAATCCTAGTGCCCTTGACCCCTGCATTGCCCCATGACTTGATTCTGGCATGATGCTCTGGATCCAGCCACCTCTGCAAAAGCCCCAGCTACGACTGCATGGGGCTTTGGGGCTTTCTAGATATGACCTGCCACAGCCCCCTTCCGTGTTCTGGCCATGAGAGGAGTAGCTCTGTTCGGCCACACTCATCACACAATGATGAGCTACCCCGCTTCGGAGCCAACTGATCCCGCAGGACAGGAGGGCGCACTGCTCAGTCTCCTGGAGAAGCTTTGGCGCTGGCTTTCCTGATAGGAGCTGGGTTATTCTCATCATCAGAGGCGCTCGGGACCTCGCTGTTGCTGAGGATGGCTGTGGTTCTTTTGAGGAGCGCTGGTTCTTACCTTGAGTGTTGCTTCCCAACTCAGTGCAGATCCCTCAGCCTGCTGGCACAGATCCTTCATCTGCTGGCACTGACTTTCCAGCTTCCACTATAGACCTTTGGGCCTTTCCATCATAGATCTGTGAAGCAGACCCGCGTGAAGCATTGTCGTGGGCTCTAGGATACTAGGTGGACTTGTAGGAGGCATTGTTATGAGCTCTAGGACTTCCACAGGGCTCATGCAGAATGTTGCCATGAGATACAGGCCCTCAGCTGGAGTCTTTGATCTTTAGCATGTGGACAGATTTCTTATACTCTTTGTATGTGGCTCTTTGGGTAACCACTATAAAATAACGTAATAATTAAGTGTCCTGTATTGCGTTGCTTCCTCTTGTTATATTTGTAAACCCCAAACTATTATTATTATTTTTTTTTTTGGAAGAACTGGGGATTGAATTCAGGCCTTTGTGCTTGCCAGGGAGGCATTTATTCCACTGAGCCATCTCCCTGGCCCCTTAAACCCCAAACTATAACACTACCATTTCTTTTTGTGGATTTAGCCAATATATTTTAACATTGTTAAATGACAAATGAAATGTATAGCATAAGGTGCATTTTTTGTCCTAGTTTGGGATAATGCCTCCTTACAGCAATTACCAGTTCTATTTTATTTATTTATTTTATATATTTGGTACAGGGTCTCACTAAGTAGAGCAGACTTATAGTGATCCTTCTGTTTTCAGCCTCCCCAGGACTGGGATTACAGGTATGTGCCACCACACCCAGACTCGGTTGCTGGCTTAGCAGGCCTGGGGGTGGGGCCGGTGTGGCACGTGATGGGAGATCAACCCTGATCCCTGTGCTTACCTGAGCAGGCACTTAGCCTGCTGAGCTATCTTGTGGGCCCCAATTACCTGTTCTAATAACACACATAGAACGGAAGCCAGGGCCGGGAGGGAGTGAAGGTTAACTTTGTTCCTCTCTTGACTAAAGAGTCCAAGGAGGTCTATTTTCCTCTTTTGGATTCCTTTCACCAAGAAGTAATTATTTGGACAAAGTTTTCCTTGATTGCATTTTTTCTGACAATTATTTCTGAAGAAATAAATATTCCTTCCAGGAGACCTGAAGCTTTCCAAGCGTGTAACAACTGTTTAATTAGAGTGACAAACATATTTGAAGCTCTTTAAAGATTGCTACATGCCTGTTCATGACAAACCCATTGTGGCCATAATGAAATTTCCCAGTATGTCGTTTTGCCTTTTTGCAAATCTCGAATTAAATCATTTTATGGATGGGTGAAGATTTGAGCAAGAGCAACAGCCTACTTACACCATGAGTTAAAGGATTTTCCCATCTATAAAAATCACACTGAATCATCCCAATAAATGGTTATTAAACCTTCTTTGAATTTAAAAAAATAGAGTTGTGCAATAAACCCATGTTTTCTGTTGCTATAAATACAGAGAACATGGTAAGTGAAAAAACATGAGGATTTGAGTCTGAATGTGAGTCTAATAATTGCCGTGACTCAGGACAAGTCAACTTGGGGCTTGAAGCTTTGGTTTTCTTGTGTAAGAGGCAGGAAAACAGAACCGCAGGACACCCTGGTAGGTCTCCATCACACAAACTGAGCAGCTGGAAAGACACATGGCCCCATGGGGAAACCTGAACATGCACTGCTGATAGCAGAGAAGACAATTCCACAGATGTTTTATTTACTTATCACCCCGTATTGATTTGTTTACCTTTCTGGCAAATCAACTAGCCTTCTCAGTTTGCTTTGGATTTTTCTGGCTTTTAACCATCTTGTGTTATTGTTCTTGGAAAAAATTACATTTGCTTTGTTTTCTTTTTCTTTGTGATTCTGAAATAGGAGATGGGGCTGGCAAGATAGCTCAGTGGTCTAAGTGCCTGCTCAGGCAAGTTCAGGGACCAAGGTTCAATCCCTGGCACCACGTGCCATGCCAGCCCCACCCTTGGGTGCAGAGCCCACCACCGAGCCTGGGTGTGGTGGTGCACATCTATAATTCCAGCGCTGGGAAGGCTGAATGAATGAGACAGGGCCTCACTGTGCAATCCAGTCTGGTCTCAACTTCATCCTCCTGCTTCAGCCTCCCAAGTGCTAGGATTATAGATGTGTGCCAGCACAATTGGTTGTCATCTTTGGTTTTTAAAAAGGTATGATTGTTTTGTTTTGTTTTGTACATTATGAAAGAGATGTTAACCACCTAAAAACTGTATCTGGAGCTATATCCACCAAGCAATAAGTGAACAGTGCTATATTCTGGAGATGAATGTGAATTGACAGTGGAACTTTTATCCTACAGTGTGCGTGTGTGTGTGTGTGTGTGTGTGTGTGTGTGTGAGTGTACATGTGTGAGTGTGCACACGAGCATGTGGATGGAGCAGAGGGAAAAGCTGAATGTGAGGCAGTTGCAAAGAGCAGTCTCTCCCATGGGGAGCTATGGGGCTGGAGCATTCCTTTAGATTTGCCCAGACTGAGATGGGGGGTACCCTTGTGTCCTATACTGATTAGTCATTGGCTATGGACTGCCACCAAATTGGGACAAAACCCTGGGCGAGGCAGATAAGCTTTCCCTCACCCACATCAATTTCTAGGGGAGGATTTAGCTGTGGCCAATACTCTTGGCAGCTGGGGGGGAAATGAGTCCCTCAGCCCTAAAGGGGGGATTCTTGCGGCACACCACAGGACCCACAGTTTATCCCTTGCGCCACTTGGGTCTGTCTTCTTTGTATGGTTAATTCATTCCATCTGGGAACAGCTCCAGGATTCGGAATGATCTTTTTTCCTGGGAAAAATCTGAGCAAAAGGTTATTGGGACAAGCCTCAGCCCCGCGGTGTCTGTTCTTGCGCACAGCCCCCGTCCTCTAGCATGCGCTCCGGTCTGGGACTCTAGATTTCTCTGACCCTGTGCTTGTGCCTCTGCTGGTCCAGATGGTTGGTCCAGTGGTTAGCCAGACTTTTGTAAGTACATGGTGGTCAGCATGCTCTTCTTAGATGGAGGCTGTCTTTTTTTTTTTTTTTTTTTCTTTCATTCATTTACCATAAATGCTGGGCTGGAAGGACCAAGAGATTTCTCAGTAGATCACCTGGCACCTGGGTGTGAAGTGCATCCCCTCCCCCATCTCTATCCATCAACAGCAACCTTATCTTCCTCTGGTAATAAGGACCTGTTAATTACCCATGACAATGGTGACTGCTAATCTCTTGGCACAAGGAGCTGGAACTGATGGGGTGACAGCTGTAGGAGTTGCTACACGTCCCTTGGCATTCATTCTCTCTAGGAAGTAGATCCACTAGACCTTAAAACTGAAGGGTTTGATGGCACATGCCTGGAATCCCAGCACTAACAAGGCTGAGAAAGGAGGATTGTTGAGAGTTTGAGACCAGCCTGGGCTACAAAGTGAGCTCAAGGCCAGCCTGAACTGCATAGCAAGACCCTGTCTCAAACACACAGACACACAGACGCACACACACACACATACACACACACACACACACGATGAGAAACACAAGTTTCCCAAGTGGCTCGCTGGGAGTGGCAGTCCTTCTTGTGTGGTCTGTCTACTGGTGACACAAGGCCACAGCGTCATTGGGGTAGGGGGCCTACTGCATCCTGGATGAGAATGCTCTTTCCTTGTTGGATATGTCTTCTAGGCTGCGGTCTCAGCCTCAGCTTTGGAAGGCTGTTTCATCATTTTATGATCTGGAACCTCCCGGCATGTGGGGCACGTGGTAGACAGGTGGCCCCTACTGTCACATGGCCATCGCCACCCTCTCTTGTTGGGATTCCTGGTCAGAGGTAAGTTGGGTAGAATTCCATGCAGGCAGACCACCTGTGAGTCCCCAGTCAGAGCGCTGTGCAGGGCTCTGTAGGCAGAACAGAAGGCTGTCTAGGACATGTGTCTCCTCCAGTTTGGACATGTGTCTCCTCCAGTTTGTTGAAAGAGAGCAGAAGGGACCCAGCAAGACCAAGTGCCCAGGAGGAGCAAATGGCATTGGGCTGAGGACTCCACCGGGTCTCTGCTGCTGCAGGTTGGGCAGCAGCTGGATCAGCTGTGGTGAGGAGGGGCTCATGGTTTGGGGCCTGCAGCTCTGCTGCAGTGACTCTTCCTGAGCTGACTGTCCTAGTACTGGGGTGATGGACACTGCTGACCTCAACAGCTGAGTCATTCTGTCCCTTTGGTTGTCCTGACTCTTTTATTCTTTGGTACCAGGGATCGAACTCAGGGCCTTGCACTCACCATGCAGATACTTAAGCTATTGAGCTCTCTTCCCAGCCCTGTCCATTCTCTTTTCTCCATGTGGAGAATTAAAGGCAGAACAAAGATGTCCATGTGCTCACTCACATCCCTAGGTCTACCTGTAGATAACAAGAGTTGGCAAATGACAACCTATCAGCTGATCCATCTTCGTTATAGCCCAAGCGTGCACCCAGGACTGTTTATGGAGGGATGTATAGCTGTCTCAGGGCTTCTCAGGCATTCCTCACGAGCCTTGTTTCCATGTACAAGCCTCTAATATCACAAAGCATTCTTGGTCACTGGACCTAAGTCACAGGGTTGCTTATAAAGAAGCATGAACCATTTGCAGAGCCTTTTCTTGCTGTGGCTCTCATTCAAAATTGTCAGCCTTGCCAGCCTGGTAGCTCAGTGGACTAAAGCACCTGCTTAGGCAGACACAAGGACCGGGGTTCAATCCCCAGCTTGCTGTGATGGCCCCACCTCTGGAGCACACTGAGGCAGTGACTGAGAGTGTGCGTATGCCTGTATTCCCAGCGCTCAGGAGGCTGAAAACAGGAGGATCACTACAAGTCCGATCTGTATAGTGAGACCCTATAGAACCTGCACTAAATACATAAAACAAAACAGAACAGAAAAACCTGTCAGCCTTACCCCCACCCCAAGAAACAAACAAACAAACAAAAATCCAACTGTCAGACTTTCACCTGGGCATACATCTGCAATCCCAATACCCAAAAGGCTGAGGCAGGAGAATCAGCATGAGTTTGAGGTCTACTTGATCTACACAGTGAATTCAAGGCCAGCCTGAGACCGTGTCTGAAAGGAAAAGAAAGGAAAGAAAGAAAGAAAGAAAGAAAGAAAGAAAGAAAGAAAGAAAGAAAGAAAGAAAGAAAGAAATATTGTCTTTTGTGTGGTCTACTAAACAGGCCAGCATGGTTTTCCCTAGCTTGAAGTATGCAGACTTCAGGACCAAAGAAGTTTGCAAGACTTGTTGCTTCCTCCTCAGCATGGACCTCACTACTGCACTGGTGTGCTCGGTCCAGAGCCCTGCGAGGCCTCACTGCCATTCTCCAGAGAGCGAGTGTCTTAAATGCCTCAGCACACACGCCACTTCCGGCTCACCTGCTCCAGTCACACAGTATTACGGACCCCAGGGGCCTGCTGTGCGACTCCTCGGGTGCTCAGCCAGCCTAAATCTCTACGTGGTCTATCTCCTGATAGCACGCTGGTGACAGGAAACAGAACCACAAATTTTTCCATGTTGCTCCCTTCCGGAACTGGGGCCAAATCTCTCTTCTCTCATGGATGGGGGACATTTCTGTCACGTGAGAACACTCAGCCACCAACGGGCTGTTCCCTGAGATGAGGGCTGAGGCTCCCACCCCGTGGTCATGTGAATGCGTCATCTTGGAAGCCAGTTCTTCAAGCCCCACCCATGCTCTCGGGGGCCAGGCTTTCAAGGATCTGTGGACATCCAGACTGCAACGCAATAGAAATGATGAGTCTAGCACGGGGGAGACTGAGGCAGGAGGACTAGCATGAGTTCAAGACCAGTCTAGGGCTGGGCGTGGTGGCGCAGGCCTGTAATCCTAGCACTCGGGAGGCTGAGGCAGGAGGATTGTTGTGAGTTCGAGACCAGCCTGAGCTACAAAGTGAGCTTAGGGCCAGCCTGGACTGCATAGTGAGACCCTGTCTCAAAAAGACCAGTCTAGGCCACATAGTGAGTTCAAGACCAACTTGTGGTCAGAGAGAGAGAGAGAGAGAGAGAGAGAGAGAGAGAGAGAGAGAGAGGCTGTGCCTAACCACACTGCAAAGCCCTTCCTGCCTTCTAGACCCCAAGAAACTGAGACAATGAATGCTATTATCTGCCCTGGGGCCTCGCAGGTCCAGCCCTGGAGCCTGCAGGAGCTCAGCGTGCGCACACGCCCATCCTCAAGTGAGAGGCCCCTAGATCACAGCCAGGCGTCCGCCAGTCAGGGCTGCCGGAAGGCTGCTCTCTTGGCCCAGCGTTGGTTACTGTAGGAGGTGGATATGTCCACACAGCCTAGCATTGGCTTCCCATCTCACACACACACACACACACACACACACACACACAGTTCTTCCCCTCCCTTCCTTTCAGGCACATAGCCTTTGCCTGCTTTCAGGGCATGGCAGCCAGATCTTGTGGAAGAGGCATTCACCTCTGACAGGACCTTGCCTCCAGGCAGCTCCTGACCTTAGCAAACATAGAAAGCCAGATGTCAGGAAGGGTGCCTGCTTTCTCCACTAGGACTGAACAGCACTGCGGGAGTGTAAGCCAAACTCACTGCACAAGGAAAAGCACGTTACCTACTAATCAGTTTTGAGAGTGTCTTGTTGCTATTTGTTTCTCAATAAAATTATTTGAAAAAAAAAAAAAAAAAGAAGAAGAAAAGCTGGGCGTGGTGGCGCAGGCCTGTAATCCCAGCACTCGGGAGGCTGAGGCAGGAGGATTGTTGTGAGTTCGAGACCAGCCTGAGCTACAAAGTGAGCTTAAGGCCAGCCTGAACTGCATCGTGAGACCCTGTCTCAAAAAAGACAAAAAGAAAAAAAGAAGAAAAGCACAATAAATGATGAACACCATAAATGAAAAGGCAGAGAGAAGATATTCTTGGGAATAATGCAATTGCTTGTGTGGGACACCTGAAAGAATTGAAAACTATCAAAACAATAAGCAATCCGGATGATGAACGTTATCATCATGTATACCTAATTGTCTTTTTTTTTTTTTTTTTTTTTTGCAGAACCAGGGATTGAACTCAGGCCCTTACGCTTGCCAGGGAAGTGCTTATTCACTGAGCCATCTCCCCAGCCTCATATCATCATGTATACCTAAAATGTACCAATAAAAATTCTTTTAAAAACAATAAGCAGCCGGGCGTGGTGGCACATGCCTGTAATCCCAGCACTCGGGAGGCTGAGGCAGGAGGATTGTTGTGAGTTCGAGACCAGCCTGAGATACAAAGTGAGCTTAAGGCCAGCCTGAACTGCATAGCGAGACCCTGTCTCGAAAAGACAAAAAAAAATAAAATAAAATAAAAAAAATAAAAAAAAATAAAAACAATAAGCACATTTAGTAGAGTACCAAGACAGAAAAATCAACGTGTAACCAGGCACAGTGGCGCGCATGTAACCCAGCACTCTCGAAGGCTGAGGAGGGAGGCTCACGAGCTTGAGCCCTGCTTGGCCCCGAGGTCCTGGGTTCTCAGGACCCAAAAAACCCAATCAATATGTAGAAGTCAATAGCCTCCATATACAAGTAGTAATTTAAATATATAATGAAAGAGGAGAGCACTTTGAAATAGCAACACAAGAGTAAAGCATTTAGCGTCGACCAAGAGGAAATGCCTGCGGCCCATATTGTAGGGAAGCTGGTGCGCCTGGAGACCACCATGGTGCAGGAGATAAATCCGCCCACCCCGCCCTGGCCTACCTGCCGCATATCCCTCATATGGGAAGTATAAACAACGAGCAAAGTAAAAGAGAGATAACAGCAAGTAGTGAGACAAGGGCCGGCAAGAGAGCAGAGCAGAGCATGCGCCTGCTTAGGCAAGCTCCGGGACCAAGGTTTGAGCCTTGACACCACACGCTGCACTTGCCCTGCCCCTGGGGCTCACTGAGCCGGCCACTGAGACCAGGCGTGGTGGTGCGTGCCTGTAATACCAGTGCTGGGGAGGCTGAAACCAGGAGGATCACTGTAAGTCCAAGCTGTATAGTGAGAACCTGTACCAAATATATATTTTTTAAAAATATATAAATAAGGATGTAGTGAGACAGATTTTTTTTTTTTTTTTTTTTTTTTTTTTTTTTTTTTTTTTTTTTTTTTTTTTTTT
>PVKA01043664.1:0-16625 GCA_004027165.1 Ctenomys sociabilis
AAAAAGGAAAGGAATTATACAGCATATTCATTATTATAAAATGATTTAGGAAAAAACGCCAAAAAAAGAGATAATGTAAATAGTACAGAAAAATATTGTTGCTCAAAATAATATGAGAAATGCCTTATATTAGCTCTGATAGCATCAATCAGACGTCTCAGTGTTAATGATCCGGGTCTTGATAGATGCTGTCATCTTAAGACTACGGTTTTTTATTCAGTTCTGCATCAAGTGGATTAGTCAGTAGTGTACATATTGTTCCAATGACTTTGAAAATCAGATTTTTCTGGCATTATAAAGAAGAATAGTGATCAGCTGCTGGAGATCTCTCCTGCACAGCCTGACTCAAGGATTGGGAGTAAAGATGACAAATTTAGGGAAATATTTAAGGAGATTAACATGAAGTCAACATGTAACTATCAAATTTCACAATTAAATCTTTTCATTCATCAGTCTTATAAGCTTGTAAGAAAAACATGGAAGAGATTAATCCCTGAAAGTTCTTAAACAGATTTAATTCTGAAAGAAAAACTTCCAATCTTTTTATGTACACTATTCAGTGTATCTGTACTCATATATACATATTTCAAGGTTTTTATCACAATTACTGGCATGGTCCAGGTATCTTTGCTTTCTAATTTAAGAAAATACTTGAAGACTGTGCAGACTCTTGGCAACCTATGGGACTCTGGTAAGCTCTCAAGTTCCTTAGCACCCAGTGCACAGGCATGGAGCTTCTGCTGGTGCCAGTCAAAGCTTTTAAAAATTTAGGCAGACCTTGAGTGCCTAAATGCACTCTGCAGTATGCAAGAGAGCTGTCATCTTTAGACCCACGTTGCTCAGGTGAAAAACATTCCTAGGGCCATTTATAAACTTTGATGGACTCTGGGTGGCCTGCTGGACTCTGCCTGGGTGATTACTGAAAGCTTCAAAAATGTCAAAACACAAAAGCAAAAGGCAATCTCAATCTTCTAGCCCATCCAGAGCAAATCCAGGAGACAATAACGTACAAGAACTTGGAAATGACACATTTAAAATCTTGGAAATGATAGCAACTGAAATATAGAAACAAGTCCATGAGGGTATAGAGGAAATGAGATCAGAAATAATCTGTCAGGTCCAAAAATGAAGGATAACAATCGGGAAATAATTGCTCACTACAGCTAAAGAAGACATAGGATATTACAGCACAAGAGAAAAGTGATGGAAAAAATGAATGAATAATATGGGAAAAAATTACAATGAATAAAACAGATTTGGACAATTATCTAATAAATTAAGGACTCTATTGAAAGCTGTCAAAACCACTTGAATGAAACTGAAGATAGACTTTCAGACCTTGAAGGTGTTGCAACTAATCAATGTGAAATAAAAGATGGCTTGAAACTAACAAGGAACCAGGAAATAATTATTCAGTAGCTACAAGATGATGCAAAGAAAACTAATATAGGAATAATAGGTGTCAATGAAGCAGCAGGAGACAGCATAAATGGCTTAGACTGTTTGTGGAAGTACTAGCAACGAATTTTTCAAACATGACAAAAGAATCTGACTTGCCAAAGAGAAAGGCAAATAGAGCTCCTACACACAGCTATAATTACAATAAATCTATACCTAGACACATAATAATCAAGATCTCAGAAATTCAGCTAAAGAATAAAATATTAAAAGCAGCTAGAGAGAAGAAACAGATCACCTACAATGGAAGCCCATCAGAATCATGGCAGTTTTGTCAACACAAAACATCAAATCAAGAAGAGCTTGGAGTAAGGTATTTCATGTCCTGAAAGAAAATAACTGCAACCCATATTGATGTACCCTGAAAAGCTATTGGTCCAATTCAATGTTGAAGTAAGATCCTTCCATGACAAAGAACAGTTGAAGAAATTCATGACTAACAAACCAACCTTACAAAGAATACTGACATATTCTAAAAAGATACAAAAGTGATCATAACTTCAAGGACAACAAAAGGAACCACCAAATAGACCAAGTAATTAGATAGAGGGGAAAAGTATAGAACCTTAACAGGAAAATGGCATGATAAACATAAACCTATTTATCAGTTATAACTATCGTTGTATATGGCCTCAGTTCACCAATCAACAGAAACAGACTAGGAGAGTGTATTAAGAAACAAAATCCAATAAAATCCTACATATAAGAAACACATTTAACTCAAAAGAAAATTCATAAACTAAAATTCAAAGGACTGAAAACAATCTTCTATGCCACAGGAGAATAATCTCAGTCTTCTAGCCCATCCAGAACAAATCCAGGAGTCAATAAAATGCAAGATCTTGGCTATAACGCATCTAAAAATCTCAGAAATGATAGCAATTGAAATAAAGAAACAAAGCCATGAGGCTATAGAGTAAATAATCTCTCAAGTCCAAAAATAAAGGATGAGAATTGTGAAATAAGCTGGTAGCTGAAAATATCAACTTCAAATCAAAGATCATCCAAAGAAATAAACAAGTGTATTACATACTTGTTGAGAGAAAACAGTTAGATAAAGAGGTAGCAATTATAAATACTCATACACCCAATGTAGGAGCTCCCTCTTAAAATCACAAATTAGCAATAAACCAGTAGTAATCAAGGAGTTTAACATGCCACCATTACAAAGAGATAAATAAAGTAGGCAAAAAGTCAGCAAAGAAGTAGCAGAACTGAAGAAAACTTGTGAAGAAACTGACTTGGTAGACATTTACAGAGTGTTTCACCCAGAGCAACAGAATGCACATACTTCTCAGCTGCACATGGGACATTATCTAAAATAGACCACATACTAGCACACAGAGCACTCTTAAGCAAATGCAAAGGAATTAAAATTATCCCAAGCATGCTATCTGATCACAGTGCAGGAAAACTGGAAATTATTGATAAAAGAACTACAAAATACCATGAACACATGGAAATTAAATAACAACCTCCTAAACTACCAGTGGGTCGCAGATAAAATTAAAAGAGAAATTGAAACATATTTACAATCAGATGAAAATGTGAATACAGTTTAATGAAACCTGTGAGATGCAATGAAAATTGCCTTAAGAGGAAAATTTGTGCAGGGAAGATAGCTCAGTGGAATAAGAGCTAAACTGGCAAACACAAGGTCCTGAGTTCAATCTCTGGTACCAAATAAAAAAAGAGAAATTAATAGCAGTAAATTCACACATAAGGAAAACAGAACAGGCCCAAATAAACAATCTTATACTGCACCCCAAGCTCATGGAAAAAGGAGAATAAGTCAAACCCTAAACCCAAAGAAGGGAGGAAAGTATAAAGATTAGAGCAGAAATTAATCCATTGAAGATGAAGAAAACAGTACAAGGAATAAATAAATCAAAAAGTTGATTATTTGAAAAAATGCATAAAATTGATAAGCCCCTAGCAAACCTAATCAAAAATATGAACAAAAACAGGAAAGGAAAAAAGAAGAAATTCATGCAATAAATAATGAAAATTGTAAAATCACTGCAGACTCTAGAGAAATTCAGAAGATCATCAAGACATACCTCCAAAATCTTTACTCTTACAGGATATAAAGCAGAGGAAGTTGAAAAGTTCCTAGATACATGTGAAATGCCAAAGCTGAGTCAAGAAGATATAAAAATTCTGAAGAAGCCAATAGTGAGAAACAATATTGAAACTGTGATAAAAACCTACAAATAAAGAAAAACCCAGGTCACGATGGAGTCACAAGAAATTTTACAAGAAATTTAGAGATTCAATGCCAACTTTTCTCGAACTCTTCAATGACTGAAAAGGAAGCTATTATCCTAGCTTCATTCCTGAAGGCAAGTATTACTCTGATTCCAAAACCAGAGAAACATCCAACTGAAATAAAGAACTATATATAGGCCTATATCTGTAATGAATATAAGTGCAAAACTGTTCAACAAAATACCAGCGAACAGAATGCAGCCAATCATTTAGAAAATTATGCATCATGACCAAGTGGGATTCATTCCAGGAATGCAGAAATGTGTAAAATTATACAAGTTCATAAGTATAATACACCACATCAATAGAAGCAAGAACAAAAACCACATGATCATCTCAGATGCAGAACAAGCTTTTGGCAAAGTACATCATTCATTCATGATAAGAACTACACAGAGAATCAGAACAGACAGTCTATGTTTAAAACTGATAGAGGCCATTTATGAGAAACTAACAGCCAACCAACATCATACTAAATGAACAAAAACTGAAGTCCTTCACTTTAAAATCAGGAGCAACACAAAAAAGTCCACTGTCTCCATTCCAGTTCAATATAGTTCTGAAATATTAGCCAGAATAATTAGATAAGAGAGAGAAATAAATGAAATAAGAATTGCAAGAGAAGAAGTAAAATTATCATCATTTGCTAATGACATGATATTTCACATGTAGAATCCCAAAAACTCCACTGAGAGTCTTGTAGATTTAAACACCAAATTCAGCATCATAGCAAGATACGAAATAGTCAACCAAAAATCAGTAGCATTTTTGTACACAAACAATGAACACACTGAGAGAGAAATTAGGGAATCCTTTCCTCTTGCAATAACATATAAAAAGAAATACTTGTTAATCTGTCCCACAAAGGATGTAAAAGATGTATACAGTGAAAATTATGGTACTCTGAGAAATAAGTAATTGAAGAAGATTTGAAAAAACACAAAAATATTGCATGTTCCTGGATAGGAAGAATCAACATTGTGAATATGTCTATACACCCAAAATTGTTATACAGATTGAACACAGTCCTGATTAAAATATCATTAGTACATCTCACAGAGCTAGAAGTTTCCTCAAACTGATTTGCAGCCAAAAAAGACCCAGAATATCAAATGTAATCCTGCTAAACATCAGAAAGGCCGGAGATATCATGATTCCTGACCTGAAATGTACTATGAACCTACTGTGATCAAATCTGCATGGTACTGATATAGAAACAGACCTGAGGTTCAATGGACAGGTTCAAAGATGCAGACACAACTGCGAACACACTCAGCCATCTTATCCTTGATAAAGTGGCCAAATACATTCATCGTAAGAATGATTGACTCTTCAAAAAATGGTGCTAGGAAAACTGGTTTTCCCCACGCCAAAGCCTAAAATTAAAACCATGATTATCACCATGTACAAAGCTACAATCAAAGTGGATTCAGATATTTAAATATTCAAATAGAAACACTAAATCTTCTGGAGGAAAATGTAGTGAGAAATCTTGAAGAAAGGAATAGGTGAGATTTCATGACCAAACTGCACAGGAAAATACTTCAAATGATCAGGAATTGGAGTCTCATCTTTTTGAAAATTTCTGCACTTCAAAGCAAATCTCCAACAGAGTAAAAAGAAACACCACAAAGTGGAAAAAGAATTACAGCTGACTGTCCCTCCTACAAAGGCCTTTTATCTAGAACATATAAATAATTTTTAAAAAATCAGCCCCTCCAAATTCAAGGCCTCAAATCCAAAAATAGGCATCTGTGATGAATATGCACTTCTCAGAGAAATACAAATAGAAACTAAATATATGACAAAATGTTCAACATCATTGATTGTTCAAGAAATGCACATGAAACAACAGTGAGATTCTATCTCACCCCAGAAGGAATGGATGATATCAAGAAGTCAGCCAAGGACAAATGGTGGAGAAGCTGTGGAGAGAAGCGAACCTTTCTGCACTGTTGGTGGGACTGCAGACTGGTACAAACTCTATGGAAATCAGTGTGGAGACTCTTTAAACAGCTAGGATTGGAGATCCCATTCAAGTAAGCTATTCCCCTCCAGGTTATTTTTCCAGAAGAACTGAAAACCTGGTATCACAGCGATATATGTGCACCTGTGTTTATAGCAGCACAATTTGTCATAGCTAAATCCTGGAAACAACCCAGATGCCCATCAACTCAAAAATGGATAAAGATGAGATATTTTTATGCAATGGACTATTACTCAGTTATAAAACAGGACACATTTGAATCTTTTCTTGTTAAAAAATGGATGCAACTAGAGAACATACTTTTAAGTGAAATAAATCAGACCTGCATTTGCAAAACTCATGCTGTCTCCTTAGTGTGAAAATGTGAAAGAGAAAAGTGGAATCTGATGAGTATATTAGATATGGAAAGGGAATGAACTTATTCAAAAGGAAAGAGTCACTGAGTTGAGAAGATAGGAGAAGAATTGGGGGAAAGCAATTTATATACATAAGCAGGATAGTTTGGACAACTATACAATACATTTCTGCTGGTCTATGGAAAGAAGCAGTTAATGCTTTAATTTATTTGGTCTTTTTGTTTGTTTGTACTTTTTCTCCTTTTTAATTTCTTATGTGTTTCTTTCTTTTTTCTTCCAACTTTATATGCATAAATCCGGTAACATAAATAACTGGTTGAAAGTCAGTACTATGTATTACAACAAATACCACGAGATTCCTATTACTTTCTAAAGTGAAATTCTATATCATTTGTAGTTTTTCTTTTTTAATTCTGATCTGTACTCTTCAAAAAATTAATATAAAAAATTATCTTGCCTGACAAGTACAAGGCCCTGAGTTTGATCCTTGATAATGCACACCACACACACACACACACACACACACACACAAGTAAATAAGTAAAAAATTCAAAATTAAAATACTTCATAGTGACATGAATACATATGCATAAAGTTTCACTGTAAAGTAATGATTTCTGATTATTTCTATCAGGCTAGTAAACATCTTCAAAGACTTGGTTTGGTAATATGCAAAAAGCGGTCTTAAAAAATGACTATACATTAGATGGCTGTAATTATGTATTATATTTTATATAAATGTATATTACATATGATATATGTTATTCTTCATCTAACCAAGAATTCTGATTACCTCTTGAGAAGAACTAATATATTCCTTAAGGGTTGTGAGTAGTTAAAAATTTTCAGTAGTTCAAACAAATCTTCTAACACAATAAAGGGATGAATAGCAATTTAAAACCAGTATTGCATATTCATTTTTTTCAGTTTTCTACTTATCTTTCTGCAAATTATACACCTGAAATCAGCAACATGGCTCACCATATTATTTGACATATCAACTTCTGTGGTATCTACTAATTTCTTCAGTGGAAAATTAGAAACTTCTTTTTTCACAGCCACTGTGCTTTTATACTCTGATACCATGATATGTACTTACAATGTATTTTAAAAATATGTGCATAAATTTAATGTTTGTTAAAGATTTAGAATATTGCTTTTAGCAGTGTAAATTATTATTATTATTTTTTTTTTGTATTTAAGGCAGGGTCCGGAACGGAGAGATGGCTCAGTAGAATAAATACTTCCTTGGCAAGCGCAAGGATTGTGTTCTATCCCCAGTTCTGCCAAAAATAAATAAAACAAAGACAGGGTCTACAGAGTCTCCAGTGTCTCACTACACAGGTGGAACTCGTAGTTATTCTCCGGTCTTCAGCCTCCCAAGCACTGGGATTACAGGCGCCTATCACCATTTCAGCTTGCTCCCTGGGTGAGGCTCACCAGCTGCTGTATTCTGCCCAAGCTGGTGCTTTAGTCTGTTGAGCTATCAGGCTCGGCCTATAGCAGTGTAAACTCTTAAAAGTAGCAATTTTTAGGAAATAATAGTTATGACATGATAGCTGCTCAAATTTCTACTATTTATTTTATTCCAGAAATTTGTAAACTGTATCATTTAGTAGTTTCAATTATGAAGTCTGCTTTAAAGTAGTGAGTGCAATATTTTAACAAAGAAATTTTTCCCATATATTTCATGTTGAGGGTGTAATTCATTGGAGAACTACAGCAGTAGCTTCCTCAGTTTCCTTGGATTTTAGTCTATCTGCCCAAAAGCAGAGTATACACAGGGCAACTGCAGCAACCAAGCTTTTCTGCTGCAGAAGCTGAGAAAATGAGATCTGTATCTCGGCACACTCAGGTTCCTGGTGAAGGCCTACTTCCTGAAAAACAGGCAACAGCTTTATTATTACCAACCTCATATGTGATGGAATGCAGTTTCTTACCTCTGTCCTCTTGTAACGACCTCATAAGGCCCCCACACTCACCACCTCACCTCACCCTAGGGAGGCTCTGAAGTCCTGTCTCCTAGTTGCATTAGAATGAGGTTTTTAATACATTGGAATTTTGTTTTTGATGGCTGGCTCAGTACACCCCTGGGACAGGGCTGGATCTGCATGTGGCGCAGGGGATCTAGCTGCAGTCCCTGCATGCTTTGCCTAAGCTTGCCTAAGCAGCCTCTTTAGACTGCTGAGGTATCTCACTGGCCCCCCACGCACATTAGTATTAGTAGAACACAAACATCAAGTCCATAATTCAAGGGATGCAGAAAAGATATAACTTAATGCAATTTGAGGTAAAACCTAAAGAAGAAGAAAACAATCGGGTGCAAAATCAAAATATTAAAAAGCACATTAGCAAACACCATATAAAAACACATGGTTGTCCAGGTCCACGACAAGTTCTCCAAGTCCAATAATGTTAATAATGCTAGGTATAAAAAAGATACAGTGGCTGTGGGGTACTGCTTATACAGAAGCTTTTCAGAAAGGACTTTGATATACTACAGATGATATCAACCTGCCATGTATTGATGGGGGAGCTATGTGATCAGGATTACCTTCAAGATGGTCTATGCACT
This sequence comes from Ctenomys sociabilis, assembly GCA_004027165.1. Taxonomy (NCBI): domain Eukaryota; kingdom Metazoa; phylum Chordata; class Mammalia; order Rodentia; family Ctenomyidae; genus Ctenomys; species Ctenomys sociabilis. The sequence continues at coordinate 8,645 of PVKA01043664.1, forward strand.
AAAGAAAGGGGAACCATAAGCAATTAAACTGAAGAAAATGTATTGCAATGATTTGAGTAAAAATTTAGGTAAACCATAATTAGACAGATTCAGAAATTAAAGAAAAATGTCCAGATTCAAGAGATGTTAAGAAGACAGTGTCAGAAGTTGATGGATTATTCCTGAGGTATCAGAAACACTAGGAAAAAAACTAACATCAAAGAAATGCTAAATCTCTGCATGTGATTGCTTGTGTAACTAAGGTGATGAAATAATTATTTTCTTGGAAAGAATACCTAGGATTGGATTGTGTTTAGGAAGTTGGTGGACTCACTAACGTTAGTAGTATTAGTTTAGACAACTTGGATTAATATTTATAGAGGTCAGCAGATTTTTTTCTGTGAAGGTACAGAGAGTTTCTAAATAACCTTTTTACCTTCTCTATATAATGTATATGTGGTCCTGGTACAGCTTCTCCTCTCCATTTCCTTCTCCTTCTCCCTCTCCTTCTTCTTTTTGTGGTACTGGGTATTGAACTCAGGACTTTGTGCTTCCCAGGCAAGTGCTTATTCTACTGTGCTATCTCCCCAGCCCTTAGTTCAACTTCTAAGGCTAAAGAAAATAAACAAAAACAAGAATGGTATAGAGCTTTGAGAAATGAAAATATGGCCTAAAAGTAAATGGGATCTCAGAATTAAAGCCAAGAGGAAAATCTAATAAATAAAAGATTACCAATGCACAAATTAATAGAAATTGAACACTAAATTGGTGATCAATCCTGAGTTTACAAATATAAAAATGAGAAACAAAATTAAACAGAACAACTTAATTTAAAGGAACAAAGAAAAAGTGAAACTTTTCCAAGCTGAGTTGATTGACTGGTTTGAAAACTTCAGGAGTTGAACAGGTGTGCTCTTTCTTGAAGCCTAACTTGATTAAAATTCTGCTGAATATCGGGCAGCTGATAAAGGGACAAACCTGTAGTGGCAACTATCTCCCTCATATAGAACTTACCTAAGAGAAATGGAAAATTACAAGAAATATGGATATGAAAAGACGTACAGATTATCAAAAATTCTTTTTTGTCAGAACTGGAGAAGCCACTGAGGCTGTTAAGGGAGTGCAGATGCTAATGCAAAGTTGTTAAGGATCTGCTGGCTCTCTTGGGTTATTTTTCTGAGGGAGCTTGTCATACTGGCTTTCCTGATGAACTTTACTGTTTTCAGAGGAGCTCAGGACCTTCATGTTGCTGAATATGGCTGCAGTTCACTTTGGGGGGAGCTCTGATCCTCACTTTACCCTGAGCATTGCTTCCTAGGTCCAGAGAGAAAGATGGCGCACCATTCACTCTCGTAGAGAGGCTTGTCACATTGGCTTTCCTATTGGAGCTTGGCTTTCCTCATCTTCGGAGGAGCTTGGCACCTCACTGTTATTGAGGATAGCTGTGGTATTTCCAAGGAGCTCTGCTTTCTATCATGAGCATTGCTTCCTGGCTCCAGCTCAGATCCCTCAGCCTGCTTGCACAGATCCTTTATCTCACTGGCACAGACTTTGTAGCTTCCAGTGCTGAATTTTGGTCCTTCCCGTGCAGATCTGTGAAGCAGGCCTGCATGAGACATTGTCATGGGCCCTAGGTGTCCAGTTGGACTTCTGGAAGGTATCGTTGTGGGCTCTGTGTCTTCAGCTGGACTCATATAGGACATTAGTGTGGAATCCAGGCTCGCAGATGGAGTCTGTGGTCTTTAGTGTGTGGACAGATTTTCTGAAGTCTTCGTATATGACTCTTTGGGTGACTCATTATAAAAGCAGTCTTATAAAAACAAAAGAATTATTTTTATTAATACATGTTTGCTGTCCATAATTATTATATTCCTCACGATACAAAATACACCTTAACTGTTTTTTCAGTCCCTTGACCCTCTCCTCCCCTGCCCTCTATTTTGTGGTGCTCTTCCTTCAGGACAGATAAGATTTACAAACTGACATGTAAAAGAACTGGCAGCCTGTAATAAAAAAGCCCAGTGTTACATTCAAATGACAGGTTACAAGAGAGCTTTTGAATTTTATTCATTTTTCTTCCTGTAATGAAAGTGAAATATTTTGTAGTCTCAAGATGAAGAAAAAAAAAAAAAAAACAATTGAGAAACAATAAAAGAAAAAAATTATATTGACAATGTACTGTTTAAAAGTAGTACTAGAGCCAAAATTCTATGGAGTGATATATTCAAGGTATTGAAAGACAGTTTAATAAAAATGTAATTTAAATCTTTCATTTAAATGTGAGAGTGAAATAGAGATGGTTCTCATTCACAAATTCTCAGACAATTGGTCATACATAAATTACATATCTAAAGGTCCTCAAAGAACATAATCAGAAGAAATATAGTTAAGCAATTCAGTATGTGTATGGTAAGTACAGATTGTAACTTTATATTTATTTCATTTTACATAATTCTAAAACCAAAAGATATAGAATATATTATCATTAAAATAGGAAAGTGCAAAAGTAAAAATCTATGGTGACTTTGAATTTCTGAAAACATATAACAGGAATAAGTATGTGCACATGTATTTTTTTACATTGATTAGTAAGGACATAGACACAAGGGTATATCTTTTTATTTACAAAAACAAACCAATGAAAATTTTTTGGTAATTAGAATTGAACTCAGGGCCTTGTGCTTGCCATGCAGGTACCTGTGCTGCTGAAACTATGTTGCTAGCAAGGTTTTCTTTTTGCTGTGTGGTATACGTTCATTTCTTTCAATCCATGCTGATTTTTTAATTATTATGACCCACTAATTTGATTTTCCAAACTATAATGGAGTGTGGCAATTAAGACTGATGAGTGTAAACAGAAGAAAAACATTGTATAATGTCATGAATTTGTCTTAATTAGAGGTAAAATGCTTAATTGTGAACTTTTTGCCTTAAAAATTAATAACTGCAAATGCTAATATAATAGAAGTACAAATAGAAAATTTGAGTAGAACAATATATGAAAAGCAAAATATTCGCACTACAGGATGCATGTGATTAACTGAACGTTATGAATTATTAGTCAGTTATTTAAAAATCTGAATGATTTCCCCATTTAATATAGGTAACTACGTTTTTTGAATTAAACTTCCCTATTGAAATATGTTATAAGTGCAGTTGAGAGGCAGATAGAAAGAAGTGTCTTAGCAGAGGGTGAGAGAGAGGAAGACAAAGACATCTTAGCAACAAAGAGTCAACAAAATATTGAGGCATTTCCAGTAAATATTGGGAGCTTACAAATACAAAAAAATTATGAAACTGGTGTGAATTTAGCTTGGTGAAACTTTTATACAGGGCTTGTTTGAATTGGGGATATGTCATAACTAAATCTGGAGATGAGTATGAATTCTAAAGATATAACTTTTAAGAACCTTTGCCAGCATCTTTCTGGATTCACCACTCAGTATTACCCAAGGGGGACACTAAGTTTAGCCACCCTCTGGCATTCAGTCCACTGTATGAGAGGAGTGACAGGATAATCAACATTGACATCCTATCTGGCATGCTTACTACACGCTGAACCACTGAACTTGGGCATAGGCCTTGAGATTTGTCATGTGCTTATAAGATCAGGAAACTGTACATCCCGATCCAAGAGTGAAGTGTGTCACAAGAGAAATGGTATCTTACATTGAAGGCAACAATTGTGGAATGGTACCAATATAAGCACTAGAAGCAATACAATACCAAAGTGCATACCTGCTCAGTCTTGCCAGCCCTTCAACCTAATTTACCTTGAATCTAAGCAGAAGCAAACGAACAAAAGGAAATTCTCCACGTGAGCCATTATTTACATTAACACTTTATGACATAAAATATTTTTGCCTCAACATTATGAGAGATAGACTCTGAGAAAGGGATCTGTTCTTGAGAAAAAAAAAAAACCTAGAATGTAATAAAAACTGAATAAAATGCAACCAAAGTTCTCCTATTAGATCCTGAATTGAGGGATTATGGTAAAGGCTATTAGGATATTTGATAGATTTACTTATGAATAATTTCTGAATAATAAATTGAAGAGAGAATTTATGTGCATTTGTTTAAAGACCCTGTGGTTTGTCATGAAATTGCTGCTGTCTTTTCTACTTTTCACGTATTTCAGCACAAGAAATGTTTGAATGTATTTGGTTGATTACACAGAAATATTGACAAGTAATGAAATGAGATGAATATTGCAGAGGGTTTTTTGGTCATTTCTCACAGCATCCGGAGGTATAGTATTTTAAAAACATACTGCTAATAAAAAGAAAGATCCAAAATCATAACAAATATTTATTATGTTTCATGTGAATCATTTAATCTTTATGAAAGATCATGTTATCTCTGAAGAATGCATAATCGCAATAATGCATCATTTTGAGAAAGTGTAGAGGGGAAACTTTCTAAATTTTGTTTGGATGACTTTCTGCATATGATAGACAAGAAGAGCAAAAATAGGTCAGTCAAATAACATCAAACTAGTTTTTTCTTTTAATTGAGGTTTGAATCCAGGTCCTCTGCACTGAGCTAGCTTCCCATCTCTTTTTACCTTAATTTTCAGGTGTCATCTTGCTAAGTCACTGTGTTTCCAAGGCCGGGCTCAAACTTGTGATTTCCTGCCTCTCCCCCTCAGTGTGAGGATTTATAAGCCATAGCATAAAGCTAAGATCCCCGTAATATTTGTTAGCCTTCACGAATTACTTACTGAAGGATTTTCAACTTTTTGCATTAAAATAAAAATTAAAACACAGCCTTAATTATATCATGCTCTTTAAGTACTATCAATATGAACTATGTCATCATACAATAATGCAAATACTTCAACAGCAAAAACCTCAAATTGGGTTGCAGCAAAATAAATAGGAAATGGTCAACCACCAGTAATTAAGCAGGAGACATTAAGTATTTCAAGATCTATTCATGTCACAATCTACTGTTCTTATAGATACTACTTAGTTTTTTAAAAATGTGACTATGTTTTCTCACTCATGATTTTGTTTGGAAGAACAATAATCACATACTCCTAAAGACACAACATGGAAAATTCGGCCACCCTTTTAGGATAAAACTTAGATTCACAAATTAGATTAATATGTGTTTTTGATATAAATATCAAAGAGCTAGGTCTGCCAGACATTGAAACATTCAAATGGCTAACTAGCTGATAGGTTAACATAAAATGTGATGATAAAATGAAAGAAACTCAGTAAAGATACCTGTACAGAAAGAGAATGATGCCATTTTCCAAACTCTAGCAAGGCTGAGGGCTGCTCTACAGGTACCAGATGAAGTCTTCTGCATAACTTTCAAAAATCAAGCAGCACCTTCCACCAGCCAAACAAACTTTCTAAATGATGAATACAAACTCAACAACATGATTGGGATTTCTCACTTGCATGTGAGGAGTAATTGTTGATTTTTTATTTTTATTTAAAGTATAGGAAGCTATACAGCTTCAACACATTGGTTAAGGAAAGTATTGGTTAAGAAACTATAGAATGGGTAAGTTAAAATAAATGGACACAAGGTTTTACTTCAGTGGCTGCTAAGTATGTGAAGATTCATGATTTTGAACTTTTTCCATTTTGTACTGGAAGTTCTGCAATCGCTGTTGAATTAAAAGAGGAAATGGAAAATGTACTTCAAGTTACATGTATTACACAGATTCAAACCAGCCATATGGGATCTTTAATTGTAGAGTGGAGTGTAGAGTGTGGAACTGTAATTTGTGAAGGTGTGTGGCAAATTAAACTAACCTGTGGTAATAGAACTCCAAATCATTGTTTTCTGAATAAAATTCCCAGTATATTTCAACAATCTATGTCCTAGGCACTTACCCAAATGAAAGAGGGGGTGAAGATTGATGGATAGACAAATTAGAAGGAAAATGAAGATTATTCACATAGTGAATTCAAGGTAAATTTCTTGAGACACTTTGTGGCCTGATAGTGTGGGTTTTATAAGTTTACACAACTGTCCGACCCTGAAAATAATACTCTGAAAAATCTAGGCATTTGAGATGTGAAAATTCCATAATATGGGACTTTAAAAGAAAAAAAATTTCTTGTAAGTGCTCTGTAATAAATTGTCCCAAACTTAGTCTTTTTAACTCAACATTTTATTTACAGCCATAATTGTATAGGTGAGGACACGGGAGGTCAGCCTCGGCTGAAGTTCCATTCCTGATGTACCTGGCTGGCTGTAGGCAGTCAAGGAGCAAGTGGCCTTCCCTGAGAGGGTGAGCCCAGCATTCAGGAACTGTGAACAGCAGGGGAAGGTGCCTACAGCCTGTTTTCTAAACAATCAAGCAAAAGTGACATCACTGTTTTATGACTCAAATTTAGAAGCCACATGGGCTTCTACATGTGGCTTATCTTTCTACATACTCAACTAGTGGAAGCCTGACAAGAGTTAATGGGAAAGAGGATGGATCTCAACTTTCAATGGCAGTTTGGGGGACATGTAAATAAATAGTGCTTTGAGTCTGCAGAACAAAAATTATTAATAATCTTCCCACATTTTGGATAACCAAAATAATTTTTATTTCTCCCCTGCATGTGTACACACACACACACACACACACACACAATAATAATAATAAATAATAATAATATCAATAATAATTATAGTCCCATCTTATTATCAACTCTGACTCAAGCTTATCTGACAGCTTTCTCACCTGCTTGCTGGAGCCTGTAGTCAGAGGATGCCTAGGCTGGCTCAGGTACAAAAGTTGACAGTAGCTCCTGCATTACAGTTCCATGTAGCTAGATCTCCACACAGCAGGTTCACACTGAGTGGTTTAGTAATCTCCATGGCAAACTGGCACTCAGAGTCTGAGAGTCTTAATGACAGGTCACCATTCAATTTCCACTCACAGAGCCTCCCAGGACTCCTTATGATCCAGATAACAAGGAAAGGGGTCGTAGTCCTCACTGCTGAATAAACATGGTGTGAAATACTGTGAAAAACATATTTTAAAATAGCTAAAAATGGAGCCAGGGGGGATGTTGTTATTTTTTTAAAAATCTAGGAAAAAGAATCACCATTTCTAAGAAATGATTACTGCAGCATCAATGAGACACTGGCTTCATGTTTAAATGTGCCGAGATGGCCACTCAGCTTCTTAAATGAAGACAACCTCATCACCTTTTACAATTAATGTGATATCACAAATGCTTTGTTTTAACAATGTTTCCAACTGTTATTACAAAATTATTGTGCATCCTGAGCACAAGTGCCTGGACTGGTTAAGTGGAAAAATCACCCAGGAGACCTGCAAACACTAGACATATTTACTCTAGGGTATATTGGTTAGTGGAAGAGGCTGCCTCAAATCTTTAGTCTAAAATTAGTTTCATCAAGAAAATTGGAGAAATATTCTTATTTCCATTTTACATTACAGCAATTGGGATGCAAGAGCTTAAGAAACTGAGAATGATATTGAACTTTAGAAGCAACTAGGAACTAGGCTTTACATTTTTGATGATTAAAAACTGAGAGTACCTTAAGTATTTTTATGTGAATGCATTTAAGTACAAAAAATAAGAAATATAATAATGACAGTGCATCATTATGTCAATTTGGGGCCTGTAGAACCTAGGGATACATAGTTACTATACAAAGTTCTTAGCATCTGAGCCTGGTTGTGTTCCACATGTTGAGGGTTTTGAACCTAAAAAGTCCCTTAGAAACAAAATAAAACATAGCTAACTCAGGTCTACTATGTCTTGCTTAGATTATTGGCTCCTTAGACTTGATCACATACTACTTACTAGTTGCTAAACACAAGAAACAACCTCTGTTCTCCCGGTTGTTATGCATGAGCAGACTAAAACAATATACATTGAATAATTTTCAGACTTGATAGATAAAAAGCCAGTTGTTTGAACAAAACCAATGTAGGTCATTCTTTTCATGTGATTTATTAGTTTATCAGCAACATAAAACTAGTTGCCATGGAAACACATTTTGACGAAATATG
>PVKA01043665.1:0-16625 GCA_004027165.1 Ctenomys sociabilis
AGACAGGGTCTCACTATGCAGTTCAGGCTGGCCTTAAGCTCACTTTGTAGCTCAGGCTGGTCTTGAACTCATAACAATCCTGCCTCAGCCTCCCAAGTGCTGGGATTACAGGCATACAACCCTTGATTTTCATGTGGACCCAACTGATCAAAAAACAGTATTCATGATCGTTCGTTTACTTACAGCAGGAAGCTAGGAGAGCTTTGCTGTGGGACAGGTTACACATGGTGTGACACCAAGGAAGTGACAGGACAACTGTTCCAACGTCCTATTTGCGTGAGAGGGAGATAACTCAGAATATTGGGTACCCAGGGCCCCTTTCCCCTCATCCCGGGTCTACTCTCATTCTGTGGGGTGAACCTCTTTTCCACCTAAATGGACACCTCTCCACCTTTCTTGCATGGAAAGATTGCGCAGGGAACTGGAATTTGGCAACAGTGTGGACCTGTGCCCATCCACTGGCATCTGCCCTCAGGATGACCTGGCTTCTCCTCTCCCTTCCTCTCCCCTCTTGAGGACCGGGGGTCTCTAAGCACACAGCCCCAGCAGAGGCCTACGCTGCAGCCACTGTGGGAAGCACCACATGCTGGGCCCAGTATCCCTGCAGAACAGGAAGGCCCAAGGCTGTGATGCGCAGACTCTGCCAGGGCGCACTGGGGAGTCCCTTAAGCATTATGCTTTAAACTGGGCATGGTGATACACACCTGGACTCTCAGCACTATTAGAGGCTGAGGCAGAAGGATTCCCCAAAGTTCAAGCCAGCCTGGGCTACAGACTGAGACCCCACCTCAAAAGGGGGGGGGGGGCTGGCAAGATAGCTCAGCGGTCTAAAGCGCCTGCTTTGGCAAGCTTAGGCAAGCTCTCAGGGACCGCTGTTCGATCCCCAGCGCCACATGCCGTGCCAGCCCCTCCCCCAGGGCGGGCTGAGCTCGCCCCGCCCCGCCCCCCCCCCCGCAAGAAGAGTCCGTGATATGTAGCGAGACACTGTAATAAATAAATTAAATTAAATTAAAAAAAAAGTGGTGGGGGACACTAAGGATGTAGTTGAAAGTGAAGGCCCTGGGTTCAGTCTCCAGCATCAACCACAGCTGGGCATAGCACTGCACACCTGCAGTCCTAGCATGACGGAGGCTGAGGCAGGAAATTGCCATGAGTTCCAAGCCAGCCTGGACTACATCACGAGACCAGTCCTCAAACCAGCAGTGAGTCTAGGTGCGTGGTATAAAAATGTCTGCTGTTGCTTCTTTGCTCCCTCAGAAGTTTAAAGGATTTGCCTTGACAGCTGTTGGGACAGGATGGCTAAGCAAAGCCTCTCACAAGGGTGGGGTGAGGGCAGGGCCCGCGTCCTGGGCGTGGTGGACCCCGTGCCAGTCCTGAGTGCTGGGACGTCAGGCTCCGAGGGCAGACAGATTCCAGTTTGTCTGGAATGGAGCAGAAAAATAAAGCCCTGCCTAGGTCCCGCGCGGCGCCGCAGTGGACATGAGTAATGGGTGGCTCCCGGAGCACAGCCACAAGGAAATTCTTCCCTGAATTGCCTCTTCCTATTGAGATAAGATAGCACACAATAAGGCCTCCAGGAATGTGGCCCACAGCGGCGGGCAGGCGATGACCATGCCTGCAGGGGTGGCACTGGTGGTCCCCAGTGCTACAAGGCGAGCCCTCGACCTTAGACTCAGAAGGCCTGGGCAGCAGTCCCGACCCCCACCACTCATGGGCTGTGGACGCAATTCCTGTCGGGGGGAAGGGTTGTGGGGTGTTTGAGACAAGGTCTCGCTCGCTCGCAGTGTATAGCCTTGAACTCCTGGGAATCCTCTTGCCTCAGCCTCCAGAGTGCTGGGATCATGGGGCTGCGCCTCGGGCCTGGCTCCATTCCCGTTACACAGCAGTGGGTCACGGGTCAGCAGGCCTGAGGCGTGAAGGTCTCCCCACACATGCTGCGGGGTGACAGTTAAACTTGCAGGTAGTGTTGGTCGTTTCTCAGGGCACACTGCCAGGAGCTCTTGGTGCCAGTGGAGTCCCCAGCTGGTTGCCTTAGGTCTTCCCTTTCCCAGAAGTGTTTCTCCTAGGCTCCTCTAGGGTCTCAGTCTGAGGCAGAAGCTGACTGGAGGACAAGGAGGAAGACGTCAGGCAGCCCTACAGGCACCCTGAGAAAATCATCCCTAAGCATCGGACTGGGTGCTGGGTCCCCTGAGCCCGGGGAGGCACCTTGTGTTCACACGCAGCGGACCTGACTGTCCGCCTTCTCGCTTGATGAGCTCCCCTACCCTGTACTGAGAGCTTAGGGCCTTTGCGCTGAGCTTCGTCCTCACTCTTTTCTTCCTATTTTATTTAGGGCACCATCTCACTAAGTCCCTATGTTATCTAAGCTGATCTCAAACTTGTGATCCTCCTGCCTCAGCCTCCTGGAGTGTTGGGATCAAACACAAGGCCTTGGTACTGTCATTGAGCCACTGCCCTGGCTCTGAACACAAGCGCTCCTGACTTGGAATTGTACTTGGAAAAACAAGTACAGTGGGACCATATTGCTGTCCCTAAATTGGTGAGAGCTGTGCCTGCCAAAAAACAGTGCTCTTGCTGTGCTCTGGGAGCGCACAGGAAGGGCATGGATGGAAACCCAGTGACATGGGGCCACACCCACCACAGGTGCTCCTGGCACAAGGCCAAGGCCAAGAACCCCTGCTGGGTTTGAGGGCTGCGACAGCCACAGCAGCGCTTCCGGAACTGTGCTCATTTTCCAGTCCTCTTGGTCAGAAAGGTTGCTGTGGCTTCAGACCAGAATTGGGCCCCATGCTTGGGGGAAGCCTGAGGGAAAGTCCAGCAAATGCTGACAGTGTCGGGGAATGAGCAGAGGAGAGCCTGGAGCTGCCGCTGAGGCCCTGGCCCCAGGCTGACACCACCAGCCCGACCTGGCTGTACCTGTCCAGCTGGAAAGTCACCAGGCTGGTGGGTTCTTTTATTTTTTTTCTTTCAGTGTTAAACTCAAACCCAGCCTGTTAAATTTGTACTTCCTATTGAGCTACACTTCAGACCCTGAAATCTGTTCTTCAAAGCCTGCTTCAGCTGGGCATGGTGGCACACACCTGTCATTTCAGCACTTGGGAGGCTGAGGCAGAGAGACCGTTATGCTTCCACGCAACCCTGGGTTGTGTAATGAGACCCTGTCTCAGCCCCACCCCCTAAAAAGATTGCCATTTAGGAGCTGGGGAGATGGCTCAATGGAATAAGTGCTTCCTTGGCAAGCACAAGGGCCTGAGTTCAATCCCCGGTTCTGCAAAAAAAAAAAAAAAAAATGCATTCAAAGACCTCAGTTTAGGGGTCAGGGAGATGGCTCAGTAGAATAAGTGCTTTCCTGGTGTTATGGTTTGTGTCTAGTTATCCCCCAAAGCCTCATGTAGTCATGGGGTGGAGACTTCTAGAGTTTGTGATTAACTCATGATCCACTGGGATTATGTGTGATCCAAGGCTGGGATTATGGGTTTTAGTACTGCTGGGATTATGGGTGTGAGTACTTCCCCAAGCCTGGGGCAGGGAGCCTACATGTAATATAAGAGACAGAGAGCCATTTGTAGCCATTTGCTCTTTGTTGCATTGTTGTTGTTCCGCCACCATGAACTGATTCCTTCTGCCATGAGCCATTCTGCCTTGGAACCAGCCGACTATGAACTGAAACCTGCAGTAACTGTGAGCTAAATAAACTTTCCTTCCTTCATTTTGGGTGTTGGGTATTTGTCCCAGCAATGAGAGAAGAGTAAGTAAGACACCTGGCAAGTGCAAGGGCCTGCGTTCAATCCCCAGTTCCACCAAAAAAAAAAAAAAATTGCCATTTGTCTTGGCCCAGCAAGGAGCTTGTGTGGTCCGCCTGGGGCCATTCTTAGGACAACCCAGTGGTGCAAGGTCCCTTTCTGAGCCTCAGTTTCCACACCAGTCCATCAGATTGGTAGCCCTGCCCCAGGCCTCAGTGGCAGTGCTTGCCTGACCATGTGGTCCCTGGTTCTAGTGACCTAGAGCTGCATAGCAACACAAAGTGAGCACAGCAGCTCAGCAAGAGCAAAAGCACCTCTGCCTTACCCATGGGTGGTGAGGTAAGAGCCGAGGGGCCTTCGAGGCTGCTCTGGGCTCTGGGCCTCAGGGTGACCGGCAAGTGCCAGTAAGCTCTGCAGGCTACAGAGGGGCCACACTCATCCCTACGGCATCCAGGCCTTGCAGTGCAGGCTTCAGGAATGTGACTCAGGAACTGGAGGTGACCCGCTGCTGCCATGGGGTGTCTTGCCTGAGGGGGCCAAGCTGCTCACAGAGGAAACTCCTGAGCACTGCAGCTCCCACACCTGCCTCACCAGATGTTGGAACACACACAGCTGTCAGTGGGGTCTCTGGGGCTTCTTTCTGGGTTGTGGTGTCCTCAACGAAGAAATGATCCATGCACACACATACACACACACACACACACACACAAAATAGCAAAAGTGTACTTGATAAAGATTTTGAAGTTAGGGGGCGGGGAGATGGCTCAGTGGAATAAGCACTTCCCTGACAAGCACAAGGGCCTGAGTTCAATCCCTGGTTCCACCAAAAAAAAAAAAAAAAAGAATGTTGTTTGTTTGAGGCCGGGGATGTGGCTCAGTGGAAGAAATGCTTCCCTGGCAAGAGCAAGGGCCTGAGTTCAATCCCTGGTTCTAAAAAAAAAAAAGTTTTTGAAGTTTTTTTCTTTTAATGTATTTAGTACAGGGTCTTACAGGGTCTCACTGTGCAGATCGGGGATTAAAGGTGCACACCACCACACCATCTCAATCGCCCTGGGGGCAGGGCCAGCGTGGCATGCTGGGGATTGAACCCCAGTCCCTGACCTTGCCTATGCAGGCACTTTAATCAGCTGAGCTATCTGGCAAGCCCTAAAATTTTTAAAGTTTGAGACAGGGTTTCACTATGTACTTTGGGCTGGCCTTGAACTCATATGTAGCCCACACTGGACTGGAACTCACACTGATCCTCCTGCCTCAGCCTCCTGAGTGCTGGAATCACAGGTGTGTGCCCCCACACCCAGCAAGTCATAGGTTTTCATGACTTGTGGCGCAGCCCCTAGCAAGGTGCCTGGCATTGCCCAGCTCTCATCGCCCTAATTGAACATCTGCTAAGCACCCAGCAGGCCCTCAGGGCCTCAGGGCTGTAAGGCCTCCCCAAGCCACCTGTGCCTGTGGAACCTGCTACCCCACTGCCCAGCACCAGAAAACAGCAATGGGAACCTGCGATGCTCAACAAGTGGACGTGAGGGTGCACGACCGTGCCCTGCACCGTGGAGCACAGCAGCCGATCCCTGTGTCCTCCCTGTTCCGTGGTTTCCCTGTCTGTGCTTGTGGCCTGATGAGGAACTGCACACACAGCTGCCACTGAGCAAACAATGAGGCTGGGGTACAAGGGCCAGCACTGGGCCAGTGGTGGCCCGGACAAGGTGGCAGTGACTGCTCCCACCTTGTGGGGTCACTGTGGGCGAGGCTCCCTGCCCACTGTGGACTTGGAGACCACGCAGCTTGCTGACCATGGCTAAGGGACCACATGGAGCTCTGGTGCTGCCCAGGCAAGGCATCCCTGGGGACACAGCTTGCCTATGCCAGCCCCACAGCGCCAGAGCCGGAAGCTCCAGTCACTCCATAGCCTTCTCCCAAGATCCTCTCCAGAGTCCACAGCTTACTGGGGACCACCATGGAGTCAAAGGTGAACACATCCCTTCCATGGATAGTGGGCAGGGCCTTTTTTAATTTTTTTTGTCTGAGATAGTTTCACCATATAATCCAGGCTGACCTCCAATTTTTTGGGATCCTCCTCCCTCAGCTTCCCCAGGGCTGCGATGACAGGTGTACACCACATCACAAAACTCTTTTGCCAAATAAGAGAGGTGCCCTCTCTTGCTCTTAGGGAGTATTTCTAGAAGGAATAAAATGTAATTCCAAAGCAAGAAGTCCACCAGGTATGGGAGTACTCTCCCGGCACTCTGGGAGGCTGAGACAAGAGGATCACAAGTTCTAGCCCTCCATGGGCCATGTAGCAAGATCTTGTCTCAAAATAAAAAAATAAACATGGGCCAGGCGTGTAGCTCACTGTGAGGACTCTGGATTCAATCCCCTGTGGCACACACAAAAACAAGAATTCCAAGATTCCAGTACCAGGGCCTACTGGGCATGGAGGCAAAGCCCCTGGGAATTCCAGGCAGGAGGACACTGTGTGCCAGCCAGTGAGGAAGGCCTCGTGCCTGGTGACCTCATGGTCCACCGCGGCTGCCGAGCTGGGCACTCCCTTCCCTCTGCCCACCCCCAACCTGATGGGGGAAAGTGGTCCCCACCAATGACCTATGTTCCTTGTGCTACGGCCACCGCCCCAGCCTTGTCCCCAAATATCCGGTGGTGGCTGCTGAACTGGCCCTTGGGAGGCCAACCTGGAGTGTGTCCTCTGTCCCCAGAGACCCAGGAGTCTGCAAAAGGGCAGACGGCTGCCCAGGCCTTGAGTTCTGTGTATGAAGCCTTCATGTCCAAGGGCTCATGTCCCGTGGGTCCCCGGCCCCTGGTGTGTGTGAGCAGTTCCACCGCAAGAGCGTTTACACATGTAGGCAGGCGTGGTGGTCCGCGCCTCTGGAAGGCTGAGGCAGGAGGATCACAAAGTTGGATCACAGCCTGGACAGTTTTGTAATTTAGCAGAACCCAAAGCGGTCCCACAGCAGCCCTTGCCCACATGTGAGGCCTCCAGGGGCTCCCCAGCCCTCTCAGTCTCCCACTTGGCAAAATATTTGGGAGCCCAGACAATAGCCTCCCTGACACAGCGGTGGGCAGCTGCTCGAAAGTCACGTGACTGTCCGTGTGGGCCAATTTGTCAAAGGCCATTTTCCTGTCACTCATCGCCTCCCCAGCCCACGATAAGATAGGGTCTCCAGAGCACAATAATCCTTTCCTGAAATACAATGCAGAGGCCCCAGGGAACAGAAACAACAGCAGGCTAATTTTGGCTTTTCTGAGGCTGAGGAAAAGTGCCCAGCAGCCCCGTCCTCTGTCCTGCCCCTGCCCGAGGAAGCCAGGCGGCCCCGCGCCCCACACACTGTCTGCCCATCACCCAGCGACTTCGAACAATGGCAGCGACAGGGGCTGGGCGCTGGCTGAGGACGGAGCCTCAGGGCCTCTGGGAAGCCTCCAGGGGCAGCCCGCGGCCTCCAGCCTCGGGCCTACCCTGCAGCTCTCTCTGATGCCTGTGCTTCACCCACTCCTGCCCACAAAATGCATGGTGCAGGGCAAGCTGGAGGAGAAGAAGGGATGTTGAGAGAATGCAGAGGGAACGAGATTATTTAATTTATCGAGGTTTTCTTCAAGTCAGAGTCTTGCTATGCAGCTCTATCTGGTCTTCTGCTCACAGTGATCCTTCTGCCTCAGACTCTGGAATGCTGAGATGATTGGCCTGCACCATCACCCCTGGGTATTTTACTTCGGGGGACAGGGTTTTGCTATGCAGCAGCCCAGGCTGGCCTTGAACTCACTGTGTAGCCCAGTCTGGTGAACAATCCTCCTGCCTCAGTCTCTAAATAGGCGAGGATGAGCGTGGTGGTGCACACCTGTAATCCCAGCCCTTGGGAGGCTGAGGCAGGAGGATCCTTGAGAGCTCAAGGCCAACTTGAACTACACAGCAGGACCCTGTCTCAAAAAGATAAAAATAAATAAATAAATACAGAGAGACAGACTGGATCGGTCCCACCTGCCTGCTATCCTCTAGCTGGGTTGTGGGGACAAGACGGCATGAGTGAGCTTCACCTGGGACCTCTGTGCCTCTGAGCCATCCGAACACCCCAGTTCTGGGGTTCTATCCTAGCGCCTTCACCCTAAGCTATATCTCTAACCTTTGTTTATGTTTTGAGATAAATCTCGGGGCTGAGGAGATGGCTCAGTGGAATAAGCGCTTCCCTGGCAAAGGTAAGGGCCTGAGTTCAATCCCCTGCTCCGCCAAAAAAAAAGAGAGAGATAAATCTCAAGAAGTTGCCTGGGCTGCACCAATTTTAGGGTCCTCTTGCCTCAGCTTCCCATGTGTGGGGTCACAGGTGTGCACCACTAAGGCCATCTCACTCCTCCTTCCAATTCCTAGGGTCCTCAGTCCTGAGATCGCAGAAGTTGGCACAGGTCAGGCTCTGTGAGGGGTGGCCTAAGGGAGCGTGAGTTTCAGTTCTTAGCACACACAAAGATAGAAACCAGTCATAGCTCAAATCCAGCAGGTGAGTGGGACCCTCTTTGCCTTAGAGGCTGAGGCAAGAGGATTGCTATGCATTTGAAGCAAGCCTGGGTTACACAATGAGTTCAAGGCCAGCCTGGGTTGTATAGTGAGACCCTGTCCCAAAAAATAAAATAATGGGGTGATGGTGCGGGCCTATCATCCGAAGTCTGAGGCAGAAGGATCACTGAGTTGACCAGATGGAGCCGCATAGCAAGACTCTGACTCAAAGAAAACCTCAACAAATAAATATTAATTAGTCTTGTTCCCGCTACTTCTTCTCCTTGTCCTCTTCCTCCTCCTTTCTTTCTTTCCTTTTGGTGCTGGGTCAGGTGTAGTCTCATTGTCTGCCCCCAGCTGGGCTGGGACCCACTGTGTGGCCTAGGCTGGCCTCAAATTGGTGAACCCTCCTGCCTCAGTCTCCTGAGTGCCAGAGGTACGGGGGCCACCGCATCCAATCAGCCTCCCTGTTCCCTCCTCTCTAGTTTTATATAAAGAAAATTAAGACACAGGGAAAGTGGCTGCCGGAGAGCAGCACAGCTGGGGGGAGGGGGGGAGGCTGGACGGAAGGTCTGCCGCCCCTGTCCAGCAGGTCTGTCCAGCGTGTCTGGAAACTTCCCAGGAACAAGAATGGAAGCGATTAAAGCTTGACAAGTGACAGTTTCTTCAGATCTGATTTAAACACAAAGAGCCATAAGGAGCTCCCTGCTGATAACATCCAGGAAAAGGAGTCATTCTACATAAATCTTGGGGTGGCGTCATCTAAACACGGGCCCGGAGGAAGGGAGCTGGACTCCTCGCGGGAAACGATTCTTATAAATAGTTTTGATCTGGAGATACCCCTTGCTGTCCTGCAGAGCTTGGGCCTGCAGTAGGAAGGCGAGCATAAGCCCACAAGAGCCCAAGGCACAGTTGTCAGGAGGGCAGAGAGGCCTCCACCCTGAGCCTGGGAACCCGGCTGCAGTTTGCACATGAAAGGCACCAGATTTTTGTTTTATTTTCTGAGACAGGGTCTCCATAGGTAGTCCAGGCTGGGATCCTTCTAGTGCTGGGATCCCAGGCTTTGGCCAGCACACCTAACTTTAGCTGTCTTTTCATTTTTGGGGCTTCATGGTAGTTCACATAATATAATCACCTGACGATTGACAGATTAGGCTGTCCTCAGTTTTCGCTAACTGGGGGGTGATTTTCTGCTCTAGAGTGAGGGTACCCCTTGTCACCCTACCTGGGTGACAGTTTTGGAAACTGAAACGAGCTTGCTTCTGGAACACAGAAGCAAAACACAGGGTGATGGGGTGCTGATGGAGAAGCTGCCAGCTCCAGGGAAATGCCCTGTGGGTGTCCCATGCTTGGAGACCCTCCTGACTCAGCTGACTTCCAGGGTCAAACTTGCCCTTGCAAACTTCCCCATCATGAGAAGAGGAGGAAGCACCCTGCCTCCGTGGGTCCTGGGGACCAATTTCTGGAGGAGGCTTTGTCTCCTCCAGGGCTTGGGCAGATGACCAAGGCCATTGCGCCCGGCCCTGTCCCTCACCCTGTGGCTCCAATGAAAGATTCTGCTGCTCCTTTATTCCTTGTGTGGGGTGCTGCACACCTGGCTTACCTCAGGGGCGGCCTGGGAAGGACAAGCTGCCCTCACCTACAGCTGAAAGGGAGGTCAAAGGGTGAACCACGGGGAGCCCCTGACACCCACGCCTTCATACAAATCCCTTTAAATCCCTTTACATGTATTGCTGTGTCCCCGGGGCAGTGTCCTTTATTTATATTTATTTTTAATTAATCTATTATTATTGTTTTCTTTCTTTTTTTTTATTTTTTGAGACAGGGTCTCATCGTGCAGCTGAGGCTGGCTTTGAGCTCTCTTGTAGTCCAGGCTTGGGGCCAAGGAGATAGCTGAGTAGAGTAAGTGCCTGCCTGGCAAGCACAGGGTCCTGAAAAAAGAGAGAGGGGCCAGGGAAATGGCTCAGTGGAAAAAGCACTTCCCTGGCAAGCACGAGGGTGACGCACAATTCCCTGTTACACAAAAAAAGAGAGAGAGAGAGAGAGAGAAAAGAACTGCTAGTGATCAAGAAGTAGTCCAAGTTCAAATCCCTGGTTCCACAAAAAAAAAAGAGGAAGAAGAAGAAGTCCAGGCTGGTCTTGAACTCACAATGATCTTGCTGCCGCAGCCTTCTGAGTGCTGGGATTATAGATATGAGCCACCATGTGCAGCCTATTTTGTCTTTTTTGAGACAGGGTTTTGTTATATAGTTCAGGCTGGCCTTGAGGTCACTTTGTAACCCAGGCTGGTCTGGAACTCTTCATTTTTGTGGCTTCCTGGTAGTCCACTTTAGGAATAAATCTTAATATAATCACAAACTGATTAACAAATAGGTCAGGCTATTCTTAGTTTTATCCTCCTGCCTCAGCCTCCCAGTTGGTTTTGGTGTTTTGAGGCAGGGTCTCCATGGCAGCCTGGCCTTCCTGGCAGTGATCTTCCTGCCTCAGCCTCTTGAGTATTGGATTACAGATGCACACCACTGAGTGGTGAGTGGTGGCAGCTGCACCTTGCAGCAGTGTTGGTGGCATTCCAAGGGGGTCAGGTGATGGCAGTGGACAACCAGACAGCAATGGGTACAGTGTCCGCCACGCAGGCTCCCAAGCCGAGCCCCTCACGTCTCTGAGATCTGCCACCGAGCATGCTGCCAGGCTCAGGGCTGGATGCCCAACGGTGAATCTACAATTGGGAGCGATGCCTTCCAGGAAGGCCCTAGGGTCCCTCAGCCTGACCCACTGTGTCCTGTGCTGTGGGACCCAAACCAAGGTCCTAAGGCCAAGGGGCCGCCTAGGATCAGGTAAGGGACAGAGTCTGGGAACCAAGCGCTGCCCAACCACCCCTCCTCTTAGCAGGGAGACGCACATCTGCCCAAAACAGCGGTGCCAAACAAAGTCGGGTTGCAAGCCCAGAACCCCCTCTGTGGACAGGTGTGATGATGTAATCCTGTAATCCTGACACTTGGGAGGCTGAGACAGGAAGATCACCATGATAGCCGGGCGTGGTGGCGCATGCTTGTAATCCCAGCACTTGGGAGGCTGAGGCAGGAGGATTGTTGTGAGTTCGAGACCAGCCTGAGCTACAAAGTGAGCTTAAAGCCAGCCTGAACTGCATAGCGAGACCCTGTCTCAAAAAGACAAAAAAAAAAAAAAAAAAAGGAAGATCACCATGAGTTCGAGGCCATCCTGGACTACATAGCAAGACCCTGTCTCTACTTTTTGCCCTTTAAGAAGTCAATAGCAAGTGAGCACAGCTGCCCTGACCTAGGCCCAGATCTTAGAGCCAGCCTCCGCACGGGTGGTCTCGGGCTCCAAGGATGTAAGGTGTGGTGCCCCAATCTTCTCCTCCTCCTGAGGGATGCTGGGAAAGCACTTGTGTCAGTGTCTGGGCAGAAAGCTTCCCGTGGTATGAAGCTGGTCACCACCCTGGGACAGAGCAGATTAGCGGATCAGCACAGGGACCCAGGTCATGCAGCAGAGGAAGGGCCCTACTTTCAGGGCGGCCAGGATGAATGGCTGGAAGTCTCTTGCTTTGGTGTTATCATCCCTGCCTCTGAAGATATTGTTGTCCTTATCAAAACATGTAAATAGTCCCCTGGGATTATTGTCCCTCCGAAACAATAAAGGTGACAGCGGCCACTTCTCTGGGCATGCAAGCCTAAGGACCCAGTATTTGTCCACCAGCAAGCAAAAAAAAAAAAAAAGGGCCCAGCAATGACTTCTGGGGCCCAGGAATTCTAGGGCCAGGGCTAGGTGTGGTATTGGAGAACTGAAGGGGATTAGGGGGCTCTTTAGTTAGTCATTTTTTCAGGTTGGTTTCTTTTGAGACAGGGTCTTTGTAGTCTAGGTTGGCCTTGAACTCCAGGAGATGCTCCTGCCTCAGCCTCCCAAGTGCTGGGATTCCAGGAGTATACCACCATGCCCAGTTCTAGATGACCCTCTAAGTCTAGGACCACTTAGAGACTCAACCAGTGGGTTCTTGCCTCCTTGGGGCAATGGGAAGGAAGGAAGCCATGTGGCCTTTGGGGTCCTCCCTTTCTCTCCCTCCTGCCCCAAACTGCATCAGCAAATGCTTGTCAGCTGCCCACTGTGAACCTTCAGTGACTCAAGGAAAATCAAGTACAGGGTGGGTGGGAGAAGGAGCCTTGGACCTATGTCAGGGCCTGTGTCACTGTCACGACCCTGGCTGGGCTTCTCCACTCCATGGTCTTGAAGCGGAGGTAGCACAGCTGGGCCAGCCACAGTAGACACAGAACTGTGAGTTTGTGGAGAACAGGCAAGCTGTGGGCAGGATGCAGACAGAGCTGTGGCCAGTGTCTGGGCAGAAAGACACTTCCAGCTGGAGCCAGCCTAGAAGAGCACAGCCAGGCCAGTGTGATAGAGCCCTCACCTGTCATCCAGCACTTGGGAAGCTGAGGCAGGAGGATCAATGAGTTCAAAGCCAGCCTGGGCTACATTGTGGGACCGTGTCTCAAAAAATATTACTACTACTACTAATAAAATAAAAACTAATATATACAGGAATATAGGGGCCAAGAAACCAGGCTATTTGTTTTCACTTCTCTGCATGCTGAGCTCCTTACAGGTTTCTAGTCAATGGTTTCACTCTGCCACTTTTCAAAGTTTTCTAACAGATGTGTTTGAAGATCAGTCATGCTTTGCAGTCCCATGGAGAAGGGAAAGAAGAGCTTGCCATCATGGCAAAGACCTGTCACACCAGTACTGAGGAGGCTGAGGCAGGAGGATCATAAATTTGGCTCCTGCCTGGGCAACTAGTGACTTACAGAGAACCACTATCAAAACTGAAAAAGCCCTGGTGGATGGCCCCAGGTGCAGAGCCTCAGTTCAGCTCTCGGTGCCACCAGGAAAATAAAGACGCAGGAAGACAGGCTTTTCACCTTGTTGTAGAATGAACTATTTTCAAGCTGAGTCTCGACCCATTAATGGTACATGAAATTAGCAGTGTGTGGCCAGCACTTTCATCAAGTAGTGCAGCGTCGGTACAGCAGCATACAGAGCACGCAGGAAGCTAAGTGCTCGCACACACACAGGTGCGTGCACACATGCAAGCGCCATGCTGGGTGCCACAAGGCCCTCCTTGCACGGATGTGGCATGCAAAGCCAGCCAGGTGTCCGGGCTCACACTCACTTTTCTTGACTGCAGCCGCCTTCTCTGGACCGCTGTGCTCTCTGCTTGGCTGTCCTTCCATACAAAGGGTCACACGTGCAGTGAGAATCTGATACCCCCATGAGCAGAAGACCTAGGAGGGGTGACCTGCACAATGATCCAAAGAAAGCCAGTGCATGGAGGCAGATGTAAGAGGTGCGTGAGTTCAAGCCCAGCCTGAGCATGCTAGCAACTTGGAGAGACCCTGCCTCATTAATAAGTAAGAGATGAATGAGAGAATGGCTGGGGGTGTAGCTCAGGACAAAGGCCCTGGGCTCAGCCCCTCAACACCACACACACACACACACACACACACACACACACCTTGCACAGTGACCAGTGGCCTTTCTCTTTTTCACTGGGCTTGGATCATCCTCTTGGGAGCAGGTCTTTTCTGAGACAGGGTGTTATTGTTTCTAGATGTTCCCCCAAAGCCTCATGTAGTCACGGGGCGGCCTCTAGAGTTTTAGGTTGACTCGTGATCCAGTGCTGGGTTGTGGATGTGAGCGCTACACACTGCCTGCGTACAGTATAAGGGAGGGAAAGAGGCTTGCTCTGGCTGCTCCTCCTTCTGGCTCTTGTGCTTTTTCTCCCCCTCCCCCATGAACTACTGCCCTTTTCCATGCGGCACTCTGCCTTGAAGCCAGTTGAGTATGGACTGCATCCTCCATAAACTGTGGACTAAGCCAACCTTTCCTACGTTAAAGTGCAGTGGAGGCCCCAGAAGTTTTGAAAAACAAGAAGCGTGGATTGTCTAAGGAAAACTGCAAGGAGAAAGCAAAACAGGCCTAGGAGAGAATCCACAGCAGCTACAGCCATGAGAAGTGCCACAGGGGTGAAGCCACATGGAGCTCAGTTTGCCACAGTTACCTCAGATGCTGAATGTGGAGCTACAGGACTTAATGTTTGTCCTGATGAATTCTGGACTTGCTTTGTTCCCAATTCCTGATATCCTCCTATGTATACATGTTGCAGTGGTAATGCTTTTCTTGTGCCGTTGAATGTTGGAAGTGTTTAACTTTTCATTTGTATAGAGACTCACAGCTAAGTTTGTTTTAGATCTCAGAGAAGACTTGGGACTTGGACTTTTCAGCAATGCTGAAACTGTTAGTGTTGTAGGCAGCTGAATTCAGTAGAATATTCTAGGCAGTCACACAGGGCCAGGCCCTTAAGGAGACAAGATGGAAGACAAGGTGACTTTGCAACTTGTAAGAGACAGACACTCCCATATGGGCCACACCTCAAGACCAAGACAAAAGAGGAAACATAGCTACATACCTCCCTAGGGAGGGGCATCAGGATTGATACTCTAAATAGATATCAATTACCTTGAAAGAAGCCCAAAGGAATCACTAGCCCAACCCTCATCAGGAAGAGACCCTGTCCCACATTCATGCCCACTTGCTATGTGACTGGCTTCCCCATTTGGTACTAGATTTAATCAATTTTACCTGAGCAGTGGTGCTTGTAATCTCATTGGTTGACCATAGCTTTGTCCCACCTCATGCCTACCTAAGCGAGTTCCCATGTTTTCCGCCACCTTAGACCTGCCTCACTGCATGGATTTCCTCCTCCCTGGAAGAGACAGCTTCTCGGGGACAACCCACTCAGGCACCTCTTCTGTCGCTCTCTTGGACTGGAGCTTTCTTTCCCTCAGTAGATATATTCTGCTCATAACCTCTGTTTATTCCTAAAATTCATTCTTTACTTTTAGAGAACATGAACTCAGCCCAGGTACCTTTTAGGTTGGGAGATCAGTTTTTCTCCCTGTGTCATTTGGAGGTTCCCTGTATCAGTAGGACTTTAGCAACTCTTAGAGATGGACCAAAAGATCTTTCGCACAAAGGGATGTCATGGTTGGTGTCTAGTTGTCCCCACAAAGCCTCACGCAGTCATGGGTTGGGCTTCTAGACTTTGTGATTAATTCATGTTCTGTCTCAGTTACTTCTTTCCTTTTATTGCTGGGACAAAATGCCCAACACCCAGAACTAAGGAAAGAAAAGTTTATTTAGCTGACAGGCTGTGGAGGTTCCAGTCCATACTCAGGTGGCTCCAAGGCAGAGTGACACATGGCAGAGAGCAGCCGTTCATGATGGTGGAAAAGCGAAAGGGCTGGAGCAGCAGCAGAGGAGCGAAAGCAGAGGGCAAGCCCCCTCCCTCCCTCATGTTCCATTCAGACTATTCAGGAATGTGGCACTCACACCTGTAATCCCAGCGCTGGATCAAGAATTAATCACAAGCTCTAAAAGCCCGCCCCAATGCCTGCATGAGGCTTTGTCAGGACAGCTAGACACAACCCATGATGGGATCAAGTGCTGGGGTTACGGGTGTGAGTGCCGCAGCCACGCGGGAGCAGGGAGCCCGAGGACAATGGAGCGGGGAGGAGGCTTGCTCTGCCTGCTCCTCCCTTTTGCTCTTGCTGTTTGCTGTTTTCTTCTGCCATGAACTCTGCCTGCTTCTGAGCCAGCTGATGATAGACAGAAACCTCCACACACTGAGCCACAGGAACCTTTCCTTCCTTCATTCCGGATGTCAGGTATTTTGTCCCAGAGAAGAGTAACAGAGACACAGGGTCTCACTAGGTACCCCAGGGTGGCCTTGGACTCACAGCGAGCCTCCTGCCTCAGCCTCCCTAGTGCTGGGATGGCAGGCCCTCACTGCCATGCCCCATGAGATTTGGTTTATGAAAACCATTCCTTTATAGCAGGTTCATCCTGCCATGCTTAGCTCATGTGGGAGTGCCGGGAGGTACCCTGTCTGCAGCTCACATCCCTGTTGGGATCCCGCAGCAGCCTTGGTGAAGGTGGTGGTGGCAGAATGAGATGAGAGGGTACAGCAGCAGGATGCTATGTTGGGAGCGGCCACGAAAGGAGCTAGCGATTTCAGCCCCCAGGAGACATAAACTCCCCCACCTTCAGCTTCCCCCTCCCCACAGCTCATCTGCAGAATCTTGGTACTTAAGCCAAGACCCAGTCTGGGTGTAGTGGCACAAACTCGGAATCCCAACCCGCTGGAGGCTGAGCCAGGAGGGTCCCTGTGAATTCAAGGCCAGTCCAGGCTGTATATGAGTTCAAGGCCAGCCTGAACTATAAAGACCCTATCTTAAAAATTCAAAGATCATGGGGCCAGGGAGATGGCTCAGTGGAATAAAGTACTTTCCTGGCAAACACAAGGGCCTGAGTTCAACCCC
>PVKA01043666.1:0-16624 GCA_004027165.1 Ctenomys sociabilis
TCCCAGCACAGGGGCAGGTTGCTACACCCTGTTCGTAGCGGCACGCGTGGAAGGGCGGTGCCGGGGTCGTCCCTATTTCACAGGAGGGTAAACTGAGGCCCGGGGAGCCTCGCGCGCGGGTTGGGGCTCCCTGGCTGACGCGCACACTCATCCCAGGTGGAGGAGGAGCTGGCGCACCTGCACCGACAACTCCAGGGCGTCGAGGGCGAGGTGGACCAGTACTTGGAGGACCTGAAGGAGGCGCGGGAGCGGCTGGCGCAGGCGGAGAAGAAGTCCGCGGACGTGAGTGCGCGGCCCGCGGGCTCCAAATCAGTCGCGGCAGCGGCCGGTCCCGCCCACCCCGGCCGGCGCTGACGTCGCGGCCGGTGACCTCACGCCCGAGGCGGGCGGGCCGGGGCGGGCCGGGGCGGGCCGGGGCGGGGCGGGGCGGCGCGAGGGGACCGGACCCGGCGCAGCCCTCGCCGAGCCGCAGACCGAGCGCCCGCGCGCCATGGCCGGGCTCAACTCGCTGGAGGCGGTGAAGCGCAAGATCCAGGCTCTGCAACAGCAGGCGGACGACGCGGAGGACCGTGCGCAGGGCCTGCAGCGGGAGCTGGACGGCGAGCGCGAGCGGCGCGAGAAAGTGAGGGGCCCGCGCCCCGGCTTCGCTCCCTCCTCCCCCTCCGCGCCCCAGCGCCCGGGTCTTTCCCCCTCCTCCTCCTCCTCCACCTCTTCGTCCTCCTCGCCCTCCTCCTCCTCCTCCTCCTCGCCCTCGTCCTCCTCCTCCTCCCCTCCTCGCCCTCCTCCTCCTCCTCCTCGTCCTCCTCCCCTTCTCCCCTCCTCGTCCTCGTCTTCCTCCACCTCCTCGTCCTCCTCCTCCCCTCCTCCTCCTACCGCGCCCGGCCGGGCGGGACTGGAGGCCCCGGCCCAGGCACCCATTGTCCTGGAGGCGGCGGCCGGCTCCTCGGGCGCGGGGCGGGGGCGTAGCGTAGCGCTTGGTCGCCTGAACTTTCCCGGCCGGCCGGGCTCGGCGGCTACGTGTCCGCACCGGGCGGGGGCGGAAGCGCGGCCCAGAGGACCCCCTCCCCCGCCGCGGCCTATCGCTGCACCCTGAGGGCGACCTGGGGGTGGCTACCGGTTCTGACCGTGTCGCACATCGTGTGACCGGGGCTCATAGTGGGTGTTCAGCTCTGGCTCCCCTGCCTTCCCCCACCCAACTGAGAAGTTCGCGGTTAGCAGAGGGCCCGAGGGGCGCCGACGGGAGGGGTGATTAGCATTGTGGGGGCTCCCGTGCTCAGTTGTGGGGTGCAAGACTAAGAGGGCGTGCGGGGATCCCGGGGGAGGCGGGGATTCCGGGGGAGGCAGGGAAGTGTGTATGAAGAAGCGCGAGCGCGGCGTGGGAGCCCCAGAGGGGAGGCTGCCTGGCTGGAGCGTGAGCAGGGACCCTCCTGGGGTCCACCTAGCCCTGATGGCAGTGAGCCTCGTCCTGGGCCCCGGAGGGGGCTGAAAGCCCTTCGGCCTCCACAGTAGCTGCTCTGGCCGCTGCCGCCCTCTGATCTCGCCCCAAGGCGGCTCGCCCAGAGGACAGTCCCTCCTGCTCCAGATGTCCGCAGCCTCCAGCGACTCGGGAGTGGGCTGTCCAGGGGGAGGGAAGGTGACTTGTGGAAAGTTTGGGGCTTCTTGAGAAGTTAACTACAGAGCGAGCACCTCTTAAGATGATTCCTGAGGGCGAGGAAAGGGAAGAAAAACCCCTCTCTGAGCGTCTTGCGAGGAGAGCGCCAGGCGTGTGGTAGGCTCTGGGCCTGCCTCCCAACAGCTGGTTTCGTTTAGATTTTTGTATGATTAACTGACATCTTCCTGTTCCTTTGCCACATGCATCTAGCAGGCCTCTTTTACCTTATAAGGAAAATCCTTTGTAGACTGTGGAAGGCTTTGATTGCAGGAAGGGGTGGAGCACAGAATGACTCTCAAGTGACTAGCAGTTTTTCAGAAATACATGTATGTGTATGTATGTGCACTTTCCACATTTATGTGGGCAGCTCGGAGCTCTCTGGATTCCAGACAGTTGAACACCTGCCAAAAACGTGGTTGCTAGGATTCAGAATTTGCCACATCAGGGGCTGCTTTTTTTTTTTTTTTCTTTTTAAGGCAAAATGAATCAAGCACCTCTGTGACTTTTTTTAAAGTGATCACTTGCCTGCTGAAGGGCGCTAGATTGCTTTGTGGGGTAATGGAACTTCTGGAATTAGATGATGTTCCTTGCACAATTTTGTGACAACATATTTTAAAAAAAAAAAAAAAATAGAAGAAAATACACATCCTGCCCAGCTGGCTGAAGGTGAGAAAAATGGAGGTGCTCTCGGTTGGGGGTATGCCCGCCCTTAACCTAGCACTGCAAAGAAAAAGGCACCTGGGTGTGTGACAGGACGGTGACTTTCGTTTTGCTTCTTTGAGCAGGGATCCACCATGTAGCCCAGGTTGGCCTCGGAGTCCCTGTGCCACTCATACCTCAGCCTCCCTGGCACTGGGATGCGAGGTGTGTGCTGCCCCGCCTGGCCGAGTGACATTCCTTGACAGATGCTGTCAGTGGTCTTCATGCATCTGCACCCCATGTTTTCAGAGATTTGGTGACCAGAAACATTAGTGGTGTCTGCTCTGTCTGATCCTGGGGCCATGGGGCTGAGAAACCTTCCTGATTTTGTGTCTTTGAGCCACAATTTCCTACTCTGGTTCAAGCGTTTTTATTTCTGCTGTGTAAACTCAGCTCCAGAAGGCCCAACTTCCTACTAATTACAGCCAGAGCCGTCTCCGTCCTGGCAGGAAGAGGGTGGCATGGCCCCCCTGCCACTTTACTTCCCCCATGATCCCCGCCGTCCTTCCGGAGGGGCCCTCCCTGGATCTCAGGCCTCTGCAGGGCTTGAGGCAGGCACCAAACGGAAGCGCCTTGGATTGGGTGGGGCTCAGGAGCCGGTCCTGTCCAGTTCTGAGTCACTGGGCAGACCGCTGTGCCTAGCAGGGGCACACAGTGTCCAGGTTTGAGATGAGCGAGCTGCCTGAGGGTGAAAGGGCAGTGATACCACATGAGGTTCCCTGTGTGTGATCCTCCCCATGTATTGGGGCCACAGGCCTCAGGGCAGCTGTGGGACTCTGGTGGCTCTGGAATAAGGCTCCGGGCAGTATGCAGCTGCCGCTGACTTGGCGCCCATGGCTGTGCTTGGGAGGCTGAGGCAGGAGGACTGCAAATTCAAGGCAGTGAGGGCAACTTAGCGAGACCCTGGCCAGGGTGCTAGCCTAGCCCAGGCCCCTTCTCCAACATAACATTTTTTAAAAAGGCAAATACCAGTACCTGGATGTCCTGGCTGTGGCCCAGGGTTCTTCCCTTTCTTGTCCCGTTTTTGCCCTGTCGCTTCTCAGTCGGAGTTAGTTGGAGACTGCTCCCCCACTTGCTCTGCCTGCCTCTGCTGGTCAGCTCTGGGCTTCCGATCGGGTGTTCATCTCGCCTCCGGGGAGCATGGTGCAGACCTGCTGGGCTCCCGGGCAGGCCTTGCTCTGCAAAGCCCATGGTGAGTGCTAGATCCAAGGACCCCTTAGACAGCCTGAAGAGTACAGCTGTGGGGCTCATCCTCACAGCGCGTCCGAAGGGGGCTGCGAGAGAGGCCAGCGCCTCTGAGTGAGTTCTCACGGTGTTTCCCTCTTTGTTGATGGCGATTTCCATGCCTTTGGATGACTCCCAAAGAGCAGCAATACCCATCTGTCTCCTATGCTGACACCAGGCACCCATCCGGGGTGCCAAGTCTGTAGGACTGCAAGGCTCATGCTGAACTTTGTAGGCGCCGCACAAAGGGTCAAGGTTCTCCTGGCTGGGGTGCGCGGTGGGCTCTAGCAGGGTGCTCTCGCTGTGCGCCGGGCTGGGCCTCTGAACCTGCCTGCGCTTTAACCCCTCCAGGCTGAAGGAGATGTGGCAGCCCTCAACCGGCGCATCCAGCTTGTGGAGGAGGAGCTGGACCGGGCCCAGGAGCGACTGGCCACCGCCCTCCAGAAACTGGAGGAGGCCGAAAAGGCTGCAGATGAGAGCGAGAGGTAAGGGTGCGTGCCTGAGCACGGGGCAGCGCTGCGGGGCCTCGGGGAGGGGGGGGCGATGCGCAGGTGGAAGACTGCAGTCAGAAGCCCAGAAAGTGCCGCTTCCTGGAGGTTGCTCCCACTGTGTCATTGTCAAGGTGATGTGAAAAGCGCAAAGGAGCCAGGTGTGGTGGCTCCTGCATGCAATCCCACAGCTCCGGAGGCTGAGGCAGGCAAGAGGATTCTAGCAAGTTCAGGAACAGCCTAGGCTACAACATGAGCCTAAGGCCAGCCTGAGCTGCATAGGGAGACCCTGTCTCACAAAGACCAGAAAAAAAAAAAAAAAAAAAGGAAAGAAAAACTTAAGAAAAGGTCTGAGATGTAGATCCCTATGAAGACTCTGGGTTCGATTCCTAGCATGGGAAGTAATGGGGGGGCGGAAAAGGAAGTTGGCCATCTGCTTAGAAGCTGAGCTCGCTGTGGGCCTGCTGTAGGCTCACAGATGGCAGCAGCTGTGTGCGTGGGCAGCACGCTCAGCGTACTCCTAACCCGCAAGGCACTGGCGCCAGATTTGGGTCTCCCGGGTGCTCTGTCCCTGGGCACTGATTGTTCTCCAGAGGACTGAGGGGAGATTGTGCATCACAGAAGCTGCAGCCTCGGCTGGTAAATGGGCTCCTTGTTGGCCATGGTGTGGGCCCGGCCCGGGTCACAGCATTTCTCCCAGGCACCCCATTCACTTAGGTCTCCCTGAGAGAATCCCCTGGAGGACTCATTCCTCTTGCTATGCCCGTGAACTGGATACTGTGCCATGCCATGAACGAGGGACTCATGAGACTGAGTCTCCCAGGTGGGCGAAGAAACGGCACTCGCTCAGGCTGTTCCAGCACCTTCATGGGGGACGAGATGGCAGCTCAGGCAGCCACGGGGGTGGGGAAGGAGCCCATCAGGCGCTAGTGGCTGGGCCTGGATTAGCTGCTGCTCCTGCCTGTGCTCAGACCAGCCTGGCTGGGTGTCTCCCCAGTGACACACGGAGAGAGCTGAGGCGGGCCACTCACCTGATTGCATCATAGTGCCAGAGGCCTTTGCAGCAAACTGCTGTGTCTCAGGAGAAAGAATTCTGTAGTTGCAGCAGAGGACCTAGACGCAGACCCTGCTCTGCCATATGGGCAGTCGGTGTTCTTTGGGATGGGGTCTGATTCGTTTGTTGCCTAGGCTGGTTTCAAACTTCCAGGCCCAAACAATCCTCTTGCATCAGCCTACTGAGTAACGGACCACAGAGGTGCACAGAGGCACCCAGCTGGGCAAACTGGCTTTCTTGAGGGGTCTTCCAGCAAGCGGCACCCTGCACACTTGCTCGTGCTGAAGCTAAGGCCCTGTGCAGACGCACAGGGCACTGTGATGGCCAAGAGTGACAGCAAGAGTACGGATGGCACTTGCCCAACTAAAAGCCAGAGCAGGAATGCCACATAGGCAAGGTGGTGCACACCTGTAACCCCAGTGAGGCCAGCCTGGGCTACAAAAAGAGACCCTGCCTCAAAAACGCCAAAGAAAGGGGCCGGGAAGATGGCTCAATATAATAAGCGCTTCCCTGGCAAGCTCAAGGACCTGAGTTCAATCCCTGGTTCTGCAAAAAAAAAAAAAAAAACACCAAAGAAAGAGAATGATGCATGCTGATGCGTCATTATTCTGAGCTGGCCGCTTGGTGGGAGCTCTGTGATCCTAACCATTCCACTCCTCGTAGTTCAAGAAGCCACAGCAAACTCACTTCCTGGCAGTCAGCCACACTGAGTGAGGCCAGCTGCCAGCTGTCCCCAGGACACCACCCTTTCCAGGTCAGGCAGACCCACTGTAGACCTTCCACACCCCACACCTGTTCAAGTGTCCCTTATCCAAAATGCTTGGGACTGGAGCTATTTCAGATTTTACTTTTCTTTTTTTTCTTTTTTCCCACATTTTGGAGCATTTATGTATCTATTATGAGCTCTCCTTAGGGACAGGACCCAAGTCTATAAAAATTCATTTGTGTTCCATATATATCTTCTATATTTATATAGCCCTGAAGATAACCACATAGGATGTTTTCACTGTCTGTGTTTCCATGGCGACCCATCACCTGGAGTTAGGTGTAGAATTTTCTATTTGTCGGGGGGGGGAGGCCGGGCTCACTATAGCGCTGATCCAGCATGAGTAAGGAAGGCCTTGGACTACATCTCCAGCAAAACGCACACACACACCTCTGACTTGGAACTTCTTTGGACTTCCGGGCCTCGGATCAGGGAGGCCACTCCTGGTCTTCAGGCGAGAGAGGCTCTATCCACCCCCGACGCCCACAGGGTATCCCCACTAAGTCATTTTCCTGGCCCAGTGCTTGCTCCCCCGCTGCTGCACTGTTGCCCAGTGAACCTGCTTGTTCATGTGTCGGGTTTTCTTGCGCTCAGAGCAGCCTAGCATCGACCGTCACCTGTTCTTTATTTATTTATTTTTGTATTTTCGGGGAGGGTCTACAGGGTGTCCAAGGTTTCACTACAGATGGGACTCAGCGATCCACCTGTTCAGAGCCGCCTCTGGGCGGGTCCGCTGGGATTACAGGCGCACACCACACCCACTCGTGCACCGGGGGCTGGGCCAGGCCTGGCTGCACGCAACCCCTTCGGCCCCACTGCAGCCGGTTCCCGAGCCGCTGCAGACCACCCGGGTTCTAGCTCTGTAAGCAGCGCACGGCGCTGCCCACTCCCACCAGACTTTCCTGTCCTGGCTGTGGCGGCCACGCCCACTTTCCGGGTGACCCGAGGTTATGGCGCTTGGAAGGGGGTCAGCAGCTTCATCTGCAACGCTGCCTGCTCAGGATATGCAGACAGGGACTCAAGAGGAGCAGGGCAGTGACAAGCTTGCTCTCTCTCTGCAGAGGGATGAAGGTGATAGAAAACCGGGCCATGAAAGATGAGGAGAAGATGGAGATCCAGGAGCTACAGCTCAAAGAGGCCAAGCACATCGCCGAAGAAGCGGACCGCAAATACGAGGAGGTGAGCAGGCCGACAGATGCGGCAGGAAGCAGGCGGGAGCAGGGCTGCTGACGGAGGAAGCCAGGGGCAGCCAAAAGGAAGCCCTGCTCGGACGGCTGCCCTGGCGCACATCTGTTTTGCCAGAGACGCCCGCATGGCTAGGAAACTATCCTGTGTGATGCCAAAAGGCCCTGCGAACGCTTACGTCCTTCGGCTGGGCGCTCTGGCCCAGTCTGGCGGGCCCTGGGCCACAGGGTAGTGTCCTTCGCCAGCTGCCTGCCTCACTCCTGGGGCCCAGGAGAGGATTTCGATTCCTGATTCCCACGGCCCGAGCTGGGGGCCCCCCAGGAGGCCTCCTGCCACCTGTGCTGCGGATGTGGCACTGCTGTCTGTACGGGGCGGGCGTCCGACGGATGCGGGGTGGTGGGGTCACCCCGGCCGGCCCTTCTGTCTCTGCAGGTAGCTCGGAAGCTGGTCATCCTGGAGGGCGAGCTGGAAAGGGCAGAGGAGCGCGCGGAAGTGTCTGAACTGTGAGTGTGGGGACAGGTCCGGCTCACTCCCAGGGTGGAGGGGGAGTTGGTTGTCAGGGGCGGGCCTTATCCGGGGCCTCTGCTCAGGAGGGCAGGTAGGCACGCGTAGCCCTGCTCTGTTCCCATGGCTGACAGAAGCTGTAACAGTTTGTCCTTCACAGCCCTGTGAAGTGTTACCAGTGTGTCCTTTTCCCACAAAGATGTTGGAAAATAGACAGGACACAGGTGATAGAGAGCCTCAGGAGCCCCGGTTCCTCATCTCATCTTTTTTCTGGTGGGAGTTCTCTTTGACAGGGTGTTGCTGTGCAGCTCAGGCTGGCCTTGAGCTCACTTTATAGCCTAGGCTGGTCTCAAACTCTCAGTGATCCTCCTGCCTCAGCCAGCCAAGTGCTGGGATGACAGGTGTACACCTATACCACTGTGCCCCACCTTGAGTTTTGTCTTTTTCTCTTTTGAAAGCATCCCAGACTGTGGAGGCTGAGCCAGGAGGATCACCAGTTCAAAGCTAGCCTGAGCTGCATAACAAGGCTTTGTCTTAAAAAACAGAAAGAGTCCAAGTTGCCCAGGCTTGGCTTGAGCTTGTGATCCCCCTGCCCCAGCCATTTAGTGGCTGGGATTATAGCATGCACCCTCATGCCCAGCAGGCCCTGCCTTCTTGATAGATGGATGATGGTGCAGGGCAGGCTGCCCTTCCAGTGTTGCAATGTTTTGCATTGTCAGTGCTGGGCCGAGTCATTCCTGGGGGCGTGGGCAAGCTTGACCAGAACTCTACAAGCTCCAACAAATACAACACCTCTTTCTTTGGCCGGGATGAGGAATCCAGCCCCACCAAGCACCCTGTGATGCCAAGGGAGGTCTGGTTTTACAAACCCGCTCCAGGCTCACTTCCAGGAGTGTCCAGCGTGAACTCTGACGGCTGCCTGTTAGCCCCTGAACCCGGTCTCATCCTCACCCCTTCTGGCGTGGCTAACGCAGCACAGATTCCCCAAGTCCCTGCAGCCACTCCCTTGGCAAAAGTCCAGGAGTGCTTTACGTACCTTCCAAGTGCTCCCAGCCGGCCCGCCTTGCCTTTGCCTGGTATGAGAAAGATTTGCTAAGTACACAACATTATATCTCAGAAAAATCCATTAACATTTTTCCCACATTCCTTCCGGAGGCCCTGGGCAGCAGAGTCTTCTCCTTTTGCAGACTTTATTTTAAGAGTACTGCCTGCTATAAGGGAAGACGAGACACCCTGATCCTTTTGTCTTTGTGCAGAAAATGCGGTGACCTGGAAGAAGAGCTCAAGAATGTCACCAACAACCTGAAGTCACTGGAGGCTGCATCTGAGAAGGTTGGTGGTTAGCCCGAGTCGAGGGAGGCTTGCTGGACTTTGTTCTTTTTTTCTGCCAAGTTACTCAGAACATGCCAGGGTATCAGGAATCTGACCTTCATTTGTCAACAGCGGCTCTGGTGCCAGCAGCCAGGGTTTCCCCCTGCAAAGAGAGCTGGCCAGTGGCTGGAATTCTTACCCACACTCAGCATCCCTGTCCCTAGGGTCCTAGTGGTTTTTTTTTTTTTTTTCTTTTTTTAATGTGTGTGTGATTGAACCCAGGACCTTACCCATGCTAGGTAAGTGCTCTACCACCTACAGCTCCCGCCCTTTTTTTTTAACATATATATTTTGGAACTTCTTTCTTTTTGTCTGAGATAGGGTTTGACTGTGTAGCTCAGGCTGGCCTTGAACTTGCAGCAATCTTCCTGCCTCAGCTTCCCAAGTTCTAGGATTACAGGAATGCACTACCACGCCCACCTGCCCCCCTTTTTCGGGACAGGTTCTCACTAAGTTCCCCAGGCTACCAAACTTGTGACTCTCCTGCCTCAGCCGTCCTTAGTATGTACCAGCAATCTGACCAAGTACTGTCTTTCACACCCGCTGCATATGAGGATGGGGATGCAGTCTTGAGTACCTGGTGAGGCTCCTCGCAGGGAGAGCTGAGCAAAACAAAATAAATGCAAGGCTCCACCGCCTCCTGGAGCCCTTGCTTCTTCCAGAATTACCTTCTTGGGGATGGGATTGGCTTTCTCAGGTCGAAAGTGTCCCGCGCAGTTACTCCAGAAAAGACCATGCCCACACTTTCACAGCCCAGCCAGAGGAATCCCCTAGCTTCATTTCTTCTTCTTTCTCCCCACCACCACTGGGGGTACTGGAACTCAAGGCCTCCCGTGTTCCCCATCACCTCATTCTTTAGATTTTTTGGAGGGAGGAGTTAAGTCAGGGTTGCATCGTGTAGCCCCGGCTGAATCTTCCTGCCTCAGCCTCGAGAGATTATAGGCATGTGCCACTATGCCTGGCCATCGCCTCCTCCCTTGAACCTGCTGTACACTCAGCCTGGTGTGGCCATCCCTTGTCCTGTGTCCTTTGGCTTGAAAACCCTGTATTCATTCTTCATGCCTCAGCTGATCCTGCACTCCTCCCAAGAGCCCCTCTCTGGCTTCCCACTCGGGAAAGGACCTTCCACATGCTCTCTGGCAGAGTCCTGTGTGTGTTTCCTGCTGTGATCTTCCTTATCTGGGATGCTGGAAGCGGAACCCAGGACACATGCATGCTAAGCAAGGGCACTGTGCCCAGCCCTCTGCATGCATATCACAACCTTGCCTGCCTGCCTTGTGGAGGGCAAGGTCCCTGGCAGAGCCCCATGCCTGGTGTCTATAGGGCACACGGACGGGTCATGAATAAACGCGGTCCACTTGTGCATGTCAGATGCAGCCCTGGGCCAGAGGTGTCGTAGCAATTGCCCAGTTTCTGCTCCTAGAGAGCCAGAATCTCGTCTAGTGGTAGAGGTTGACAGTAACAGAGTGCTTCAGAATACACAATGCAGAGATCTTGCAAAAAAAGGTGACATTTCTTCAAAAGCTATTGAGGGCTGGCAGCATATCTCCGTGGTAGAGCACTTGGTTCCTAGAAAGACCCTGGGTTCTGTCCCCAGAGCTGAAGGGGTTATTTAAAAGAAAAAACAAACAACCATCTATGTGATGATAGCCAGAAGCACAGAATCCAACAACCAATCTGACCCATGCTCTCATCAAGCCTTGTCACCCAATAGCCATGGGCCCCGAGACAAGAACTTAGCCTTTGCACTATCCTTTCACCATCTGGAAAATGGACTGAGGCACAGTGGGCGTGGTACCCTTGAGTGCAGCGCACCTGGCAGGCTCAGCAACTGGGAGTCACGGGGTCAGGCCCAGGCCATGCTGGCGACACACTCACAGACGGGCCGGAGGGCGGCACGCAGAGAGTGCCGTCTGGCATGTGGGGAGGGACAGAAGTGATTGGAAGCACGGCCTGGGCCTTGAGCACGCCACGGGGCTTTGGCCCAGGACGTGCAGCTCTGCCCAGCACTTCATGCGCCTGCCGCCCTGCCAGGGCCCTTGCACTTGCCAGGAAGCACTTATTCCACGGAGCCATCTCCCTGGACCCCCTGCGCTTTTTATTTGTCCTGTCCTAAAGCCATGTTTTGGTTTCCCCCCACAGTATTCTGAAAAGGAGGATAAATATGAGGAAGAAATTAAACTTCTGTCTGACAAACTGAAAGAGGTAAGCGGGTCTCGCCCAGCGGTCAGTCACCCAGCCGCACCCCCGGGCCGTGGCCTCACAGCGCTGACTCGCCTCCTCCCTAGGCTGAGACACGCGCCGAATTTGCAGAGAGAACGGTGTCAAAGCTGGAAAAGACTATTGACGACCTGGAAGGTAGGGAAAGCCTGTTGTCTGTCAGCCTGTCTGTCTGTCTTCTCCTGTGTGACAGCCTCGGGGTGGGGTGGAGCCTTGTGCGGGGCTGAGTGTGGCTTTGCTCTCCCAAGGAGTAGAATGCAGAGTGAGGAAGTCTAGAATTCCTTCAACTCCCTTGTTTCAGAAGTGCCTTGCATTTGTACAGAGCTCTCTCCCAGGGACGTGGAGGCTTGTCACACCGTGAGAAAAATGACAAGATAGGGAATGCAGAGACCAGAGTAATTTAAGGCAAGCCTGCAAGTCTGGTTGGTGCCCCACAGAGCCCAGCACTTCCTGAAGCATTCCAATTATAAAAATTCTGCCCTGTGTTTGTCATGATAGAGCCAGGACATTCCAGAACCTTGGGGTTAAAACCAAATCTCCCAGCCTGCCTGTCTTGCCCAGCAAGGGTGCAGAACTCATTCTTCAGACCATATGTCCCTGTGTTTGCCTTGGGAAGTGAAGCTTCCATATAAGGGAAGGTGCCCTAATTCCCAGCGGCAGCCTTTGAGTTGAGTGACAGCACTGGAAGTCAGAAATAATCTGGTGTCCCAGGGTGGCTGGGAGGAAGCCCTAGCCATCTCTAGCCACTGTTCTGAAGGTTCACAGCATCTCACACGACTTAGAAATCACTCCATAGAACCTTTGTTTTTATTTGTTGTACACAGAACATACTTTCCCCCAAGTTCATGCTTTGTTTTTTGTTGCTTTGAGACAGGGTCTCACTATGTAGTGCAGGCTGGCCTTGAACCCCATGACTACCTGCCTCAGCCTCCCAAGTGCGGGGTGATAGGTGTACGCCACCACACCTGGTCTCGCTTTTTTCTTCCCCTCCTTGTTCATCTGTGACTCTCTGCTCAGTGCTCCCTGACATCCTCTACGACCTCTAGATGAGCTGTACCTTCCGAAGCCGCACCAAGCTCTCAGCCACATGCCTCTCCCTGAGGTTTCGGGGCGCCACCCAAGGTGCTAGCAGTACTGAGGTGTGCCTGAGCTCCAGGTTCCTGTCCCCCATGTGATCTTTCGGGCCTTCCTGCGCTGTGTGGCTCTGTGAGATCGAGATGGACAGCCGTCGTCCTTCTCCTTTTGGTTCTGCTTGCCACCTTGACCATGGCTGCAGCCACAAGTGGGTGACTGGCTTTGTCTCCTCTCTGAAGAAGAGCGTGTTAGGGAAATGACACCCACTCCATGATCTTCTGACACGCAAAGATAGCCACTTGGCAAAGGCTCCCAAATGTGGCGAGGGCCACCTGCTTCTCGTGCCAGTCATTCTTCCTTAAATAGATATCGTTTCGAATGGAGATTCACCCCGTAGACCTCAGGGGCAGCTTAATAAACGGCAGAGCTCAGGGCAGCCAGCTGGCCTGCATCTCCAGCAAGGCAACCCTTGAAGGCAGCTGCGAGCTATGGATTCAGATACCAGCAAGGGTGCCTTCCTCTCCTTCCTCCTTGGCTCGCCTCTGCAGTGCTCCGAATGGTGACCAGGCTCCCTCACACGGGCACTGTTCATGGGACAGGAATCCAGCTCAGTCCCAGGGGGCAATTCTCCAGGGAAACTCATCTCCATGCCCCGCCCTTAGAAAGCAGCACAGGGAATTCAAGCACATAGCAAGGGCAGAGAGTCAAAACTGTTAGGACTTCAAAGAAGTAACATGATTTTCCCCCATAAATTCCACACGAAGCGGCCAGAGACACTAACATTTACCTCTCCTCACACTCACCAGGACACTCTGGTTTAGAGAGAATGTATGGTTTTCTGGTGGTTGCTCAAAATTCTTGTTTAAAGTGACCCAAAAACTCATGGATTTGTCCAACATAATTCAGTTCATTATCTGAGTTAAATAATGAACTCCGTCCTGAAGCCACCCCACACACACCTCATTATCCGCGAAACTCTGATATTTTGATGTCCGTGTCACAGCTCCTGGAGTACCCACCAAACTTGAAAAGGGCATGAAATCTCCAAGTAGATCAAATTTGGGCCATTATACCTTTCTTTTTTTTTCTTTTTCTTTCTTGAGTCAGGATCTTGCCACATAGTTCAAGGTGATCTTGAACTCCCTGTGTATACTGACCTTAAACTCATGGTCCTCCTGCCTCAGCCTCCAGAGTGCTGGAATTGAAGGAGTTTGTAACCACACCCAGCACCTTGTATTTCATCATCCTGTAGTTATTTTTTATTTTATTTATTTTTGGTCTTTTTGAGACAGGGTCTCACTATGCAGCTCAGGTTGGCCTCAAGCTCACTGTGTAGCTCAGGCTGGTCTCCAACTCACAAGGATCCTCCTGCTTTGGCCTCCCAAGTGCTGGGATTACAGGTGTATGCCACCATGCCCAGCTTTTTTTTTTTTTTTTTTTTTTTTTAATTCAGACAGAACCTTTGTCCCAATTTTTTGTTCATTCCTCCAAAATATGTTTCCCCTAAACTACCCACATCTTCCCATCCCCAGCTTCTCTTTGTCCTTAACCACTCTGCCTGCAGTCTCACATAAGCCATTGGGATGACTGCAGCCTGTCTAGGGAGTGACTTCTGTTTGTTCTACTTCCTGGGACTTTTCCAGATATCTGTAGCCTTCATCCTTTGAAATAACTGTCCAGCCCTGCCTGTCCACTCTACTCCACTGAGCACCGAAATGGATTTCACTTACAAAGATGAGTGGTATGGAGATGACAGCCTATGAGCATTGACAGTCCACAGTCAGTTAAGCCTTTGAGGGAAAACTGCTTCATGTCAAGCATAACAGCAAATCGATGCCAGAGAATCCAGAAGACAGGATGAAGTGAGTTTAGGGTCTGTAATGAGAGACCTGCATTGGAATCCTAACTCTACACTTAGGCTATGCAATCTTTACCTTACATTTTGAGAAAAGCTGCTTAGCTTTTCTCAAAATGTAAGGCATAAGGCTGGAGACCTAGCTCAGTGGCATAAGTGTCTGCCTGGAAAGCACAAAGTCCTAAATTCAATTCCCAGTATAAAATAAAATTTAAAACTAAAGATGTGAGCCTCAGAAATTGTGAGGATTGGGCTGAACGTGGTGGCCTAAGGTCCTGCCTGGGAAGACCAAGGTTCCAGGTTTGATCCCCAGTGCCACATGCTGTGCCAGCCGCCAAAACCAGGTGTGGTGCACGCCTGTAAAACCAGCCCTGGGGAGGCTGAGACAGGAGGATCACAAGTCTGAACTGCGTAATGAGACTCTGTATCCAAAAAAAAAAGAAAAAAATGAAAAAGAAATTGTGAGGGGGGAGGTGGGGAGACGGCTCAGTAGAATAAGTGCTTAAGGCCCTGAGTTCAATCCCCAGTTCCACCAAAAAAAAAGAAAAAAGAAATTGTGAGGATTTGATGATGATGTGATACAGAACCCAGCTCGGAGTGCTTCTGAACATCTCTTCAGATGCACAGCTGTGCGTCACTTGGCTTTGTGGTTGAGACAGGGTCTCCTATGTAGCCCAGGCCGACCTGGAACTGGTGCTGGTCTTCCTGCCTCAGATGAAAGGGTCCACAGTTCTGGCAGAAGGCAGCCAACTTCTCGAATCCCTTGTTGTGTCCTGCTGAAAATTTCCAGGCTGATGCTATCATGTTTTATGAGGCACTAAGGCATTTTGCTTTCCTTCCAGTATTTTAATAACTCTTGGCCTAGTCCCTTATCTTCCGTCCCTCACTGCAAACCAGTCTTTTCTCATGCTTTGTCATGGCATTTTTTTTTTTTTTTTTTTTTTTAGTTTATAGTTTATCGGCTCAATCACTGAAAAACCAAGTCTGCAAATACAGTCTGGTCTGAATTTCAGTCATGTTACATTTACCAGAGGTTGACTTGACTAGTGCAGATACACAGACAGGAGGACACAATTAGGCCTGGAATAGAAACAGCCACTCCTGGGGCCTGGCAGCGAAAATGGGTTGTGGGAGTCCCCGTCAGAGTCCAGGACTAATCCCTGGCATTAGGGGTAATGTTACTAAGTCACCCACATAGTACTTAAATCTTAAGTTTGTGTAAGCTCTATCTCCTGAAGCCTTTCTTCTTTGCTCCTAATAATATCCAAATCATACAATGGTACTATTCTATCCATTTAATAGAATGGAAGAAACTAAGACCTAGAAAAATTAAATGCTTGGGCCAGCAAGATAGCTCAGCAGACCAAATGCTTGCGAACTATGGTTTGATCCCCGGTACCTCATACTGCACCAGCCTCACTCCAGGTGCACTCAGCCGGTGTTGGAGTCCAGGCATGGACTCCCTGTGCTAGGGAAGCTAAAAGGAGGACGATCACTATGAATCTGACTACACAGTGAGACCCTGTACCAAGTGCATTAAAAAAGAAGAACCCTAACGGACACTGCAGTGGCACAACTGGGGTCTGAATACAGGCACTCTGACTAGGGTGCCAGCCTCGGCCAGGGCAAGTACAACATGGTGAGTTACACTGGAAATTCAGATAAGCAAAGAATATTTTTGGCCTAAGTACAACATTTGGGATATACTTGTTGTAAAATATTATTTGTGGCTTATCTGAAATTCAGCTTAACAAGGTGAATTTCAACCCTGTGTTTTACCTCGCAACGGACTTCAAATTTTGGTTCTTGGCCCGTAGTATCCTGGCTTGTTCTGCTGAAATTGAAATGAAAAATACATTCTCTGTTATGAATTTCTCTTTGTCCATGTAGAGGTTTCTTTTAGAAACTTTTCTTCCCTTTTATTTGGCAAAGATGCTTATTCACTTTTCCCTTCTCTCTTAATCCCCACCAGAAAAACTTGCCCAGGCCAAAGAAGAGAACGTGGGCTTACATCAGACACTGGATCAAACCCTAAATGAACTTAACTGTATATAGCCAGAAGGGGGAGAATGGTTCTCACAGAAACTGCAGTGCTCCATGTCATTCTCTTTGCCTTGGAAGAAGTCCTCTGTTTTCACATCTTCGCTTTGCTGGAAATGCCAAGCCAATTAGGAATACATGGCCAAATATTTTATGCAGAGATGCTTTGGGTACCAGCTAAATCTTAATCCTCCCCCCTTTTTTTTTCTTTCTAAATGGCACCAGCTTTTTCAGCTCTGTTTTTATCCTTAAGTTGCATTTACTCCTAAGGTAGGCAGGGTATTTTGCATTGAGCACTCTCTTGAGACTAAGGTCTGCTTTCTGGGAGAATACAGCCCCACATTCTTAAAACCTAGACTCTGATATCTCACAATGGGTCTAAATACGCTAAAGACTATAAACTGTCTGGGTTGCCCTTGTCCGAACAGCAGGAAGTTAGGCACCACCACAGTAAAACAATGGGGATTTTCCATCCTGAGCAAAAAAAAACTGA
>PVKA01043667.1:0-16624 GCA_004027165.1 Ctenomys sociabilis
CAAATAAGTAAATATTGTTTTTCAAAGCCAGAATACAAAGACCTTTGCTCTAATCACTTTTCAGGGTCCTTCTGCCCATATATGCTTATAAGTAACATATTTCCCATCTCATACACACATCCATTTGTAAATAGCATTGATATACAGTTAATATATTAATATATTATGCTCTCACAACATAAAATTGACTTTGTATGTGCCATACTGGAGAATGAACTTGGGACCTTGCACTTGCCAGGCAGGCGCTTATGCCACTTAGCTATCTCCCCAGCAACACTGACATTTTAAAGCATGAAATGAAGATGAAATAAAAACTACCATACAGTCTACTTATTAACCATAGACAAAAGTCTTTCGCTATCACTGAAATGTTATCTAATGGGAATAGTGTGGTTAAACATGCTTCATAATTTTAGACAACAAACTTTTATTACAATAAGGATACTTATAAATCTGGCTATGAGTGAAGTTTATTTTTATGGGTTCCAGAGTTGCTGATAACCTCACAGAGAAACACAGATACAAGGGGAGGAGCATAGCATTGGATATGAAACTATGTTAATCTTTCTTCAAAGAAGAAAGATTTCTTCAATCTTTATTCACCAATTTTTCAAGGTCTTTTGTGATAACCCACTAATGCTTACCTATTTGTGTTATCTACAGTCTTTTAAAATGACTTATCCACTGTGTGAGGCTTAGGTTACTCAAAGCAGATAATATAATACATATATTCACTTAGGCAAATAGACAGAAACTACTGATAAATTACAGTTTGTTTGCTCTAAAAATGGGAAAAAAGTTGATGACTTTCTCTCAATGTTGTGCCTGCAACTGTTCTCTTTGAACTCTTCACACTTGAAGAAAGGTCTGTGTGGTTGACACTCAGACCAAGTGCAGGCACCAGTGTGAATCCACATGCTAATTATTAGTGAAGCCTAAGTCCTATCCACAGATGAATTAAACCTGCAGCCTTCAAAATACACTGTGATTATATATATTTCATTTCTTTGTATATGCACATATATGTATATACATAGACTTTATGTATGAACTTATTTTCAGAGTGATATAAAATCATAAACATTTGCTTCATTTGTTGGCTTTGAATGAGTCAAGGTCATATTTTGCTCTTTTAATGTACATTAAACAAAGCTTATGATGAGCACATCAGTGCATATTATACAATAAGCATATGTCTATTCCTCCACTCTGTGTTACTTTCTGAAGGCAGGAGCTTTGGCTAATGGTCATAAATAAGAATTGGGATTTGGGTGAGCCAAGTTCTCTTCTAAATTTTGTCTATGAATTGATGATACTTTTTAACTAATATTTGTTCCTAAAAACCTATGCATGGTTTGAAGTTAGAAATATATTTTATTATATTTACTCCATGAATAGATGCTAGAGACATCACAAGGCAGTGACCCTTGTGAGCCCCATCTTATGCCAATTAACTAACACCTTAATAAATGGTATCATACCTCGATAATGAACTCTTCCATCCTAGTCTTAGGACAACATTGCTGATATGCGTATACCTGGGCCATTGAAGTCTACCCCTGGTGATTATGCTTTATAATTAAAGCACTACTGCAATTTATCAAGGACTGTGAGGTAAAATTAGATAAAATGAAAGAGACTTAAGTAAACATTTTACAACATTAATTGATAAATTCTGCCTCTCATTTTTAGTTGTGTTACATATTTGTGGCAATGTGAATTGAAGCTCCAGAATAGTAGCTTTCAGAAAAAAATGGTGTTATATAAAATATTTGGAAACATTTTTATAAAGAGGTAAATGTTTTAAAAGTGAAGTAGATGTCACTGATTGCAGTGGCAGACACTGTTGAGATCACTAACACTGCCCAGAAAGATATTATATGCAAGTGCATAGAATTTTGTGCTACCACATTAATTGGTGCTTTCTTTTCTATTTACAGGAAATATTGATTGACTCACATAATTAGTTGACATAATCTCAACCATTCAGAAAACATCTAAACTATGCTGAAAAATCACAGTTTTATTTTTCTTATATTGTCACCAGTAATTTTTCTTATTTGAGGACTGTTTTTATTCACAAAGCTATTTCAACATTCCCATGGATCAAGCAAGAAAACTCTTCATCAAAGGCATAATTCAGAGACTCATGAGGAAAACATGGCACATTTGATCCCAAGATCTCACAGACATTATTCTTTATCCATATGCATTCATACCTCAGAGGGTAGCCATCAATATCATCAATGCGGGAACATTTTCTTGTGTTGGAGCCTTCCATAATGATTGGTGTTTACCAGAGAATAATCAAGCTGGAAGGATTTCCCCCAAGGAACTTGACTGAACCCTGGGTCTCCACACTGAGTTACATCCCCAAACCTTTTCTATTTTTGAGACAAGTATTTTGTGAACTCAAATAGCTGCCTAGGCAGGGCTCAAACTTGTAATCCTCCTGCCTCAGCTTGCACTAGCTAAAAGATTATTCCTAACTGCTATGTCACAGAAGCATCTGGATTAGCTGATCTTGTCTAAGTCATAAAGTAATCTTGATAGACAAAGAGAAAGAAGTTTTCGCATTTTAGAAATAATACCATATAATAAAACCAAACTATCAAGGACTCTACACATACCAGGTACTTTCTCTGAACTGGTAACCTGTGCTCACCACATGCTGCTACTTTTAATTCATTTATACCAAACATGGAATTTTTTTTGAATTTCTGCACGAAATTCATATGTTACCAAGAAAACTTCCTGTAATAAAAATTTTCAGAAAAATTTAACTTGCTCCATTGTTATGGGTGCTCCAGAAAAGTAACACTAGTTTTTTAAGAGATAATTTTGTCTGTAACCCTCTATATGGAACAGATCTCTGTGTGTAAGGTATGACTCAGGTTTGCCAAGATTTCTACCTTCTCATTCCTACGATTCTTTTGCCTAATGAAAGTGAGAAGTAACCTGTGTCACTTATGGGTGAAAGCAGTCAGGTTTTCCATACTCTCTCCTATATTTTCTGCTATAGTCCTCATGGAGAAATCATAGGAATAAGGCAGGCTACAATGATGAGTCACCAGGATGGCTCACTGGGAGATTCTGCATGGGAAAGAAATTAACTTTGAGGTAAAAGCCAACTGAGACTTTGGTAGCATTTGTTACAGCAGCATGATCTTGTCTGTTACATAGCCTCTCACTAGCTCAGCTCCCACTGATCACTGTGCAGTAGCCCACAGGTAGATATGTGGCTCTTACATCAATAAATTGTGCTCATACATAAGTAACTGGTCATTCACTCAAAGGAATATCTGGGAACATCAAGAAAGTAGTTAGGATAAATCATAGTGTGTGTATGGCCAGGTACTGGGATTATCACAGAGGGTTCCTTGAAGCATACGTATTGTTTCATCACCAAGGAGGCATCAGTTATACAGCAGGGAAAATTCCTCACTAACACTCAAGGTTCATGTGAAATTTAGTACAATACACAGCAAGTTATTGAAAAAGCAAATATGGGACTTGAGAATGGATTAGGAATGAGGGTATGAATACAGAAGTAATTACCATGGACTTTAAAGTTGAGCAAAAAACATGAGAAAAAAATTTTAATGAATAAAATTTCTGAGGCAGGGCCAGCCATACAGCTCAGCATATTAAAGTGCCTGCAAGCAGGCACAGAGGCCAGGAGTTCAATTCCCAGGCCTGCCAAGGAAGCACCACCCCTAGGGCGGGTTGAGAAGGCAGTTGAG
Source organism: Ctenomys sociabilis (assembly GCA_004027165.1). Lineage (NCBI taxonomy): Eukaryota > Metazoa > Chordata > Mammalia > Rodentia > Ctenomyidae > Ctenomys > Ctenomys sociabilis. The sequence goes on from PVKA01043667.1 coordinate 3,744, forward strand.
ACTGGGTATGGTGGCACGCACCTGTAATCCCAGCTCTTGGGAGGCTGTAAACAGGCAGATCACGATGAGTCTAATCTAGTAGTAGTAGACTCTGAACACCTTGTAGACCCTTCCTTAAAATACAAATAATAATAATAATTCTGAGGCAACTGGGAGTGGGGAGAAGCCAAGAAATGAGCCCCAGAAAGACACCCAGATTTTGGGGAAAGAGATGAGCAAAGAAAGGAAGAAATGGGAACTATGATGACAATGGCTATTCATTCTGAGAGCTAAGAATATCATATCTTCATTAATAAATTCATTTACATTTAAATTTCAAGGGTTTTAATGAGGATAAAAAATGTAACAATCCATTTACTCTCTTCCATATTAAAATAAATCACGTGCCTGACAGGCAGCTGGACATTATCTGTAATAAAAAGCAAAATGATTTTTAATTCAATGCCTCAGAATTAATCTATCAGGTGTTAAAGTAGAAACAAGAACTTTTTGAACATGGATGATTTTCTCTGCAGAATATTCATTTATTCAACACACATCCTATGAATGCAGCACATCTGGAGGTCTACAGTGGCTTTTCCTGGGCTGGCACCTCATTACTGTGCCCATTTCACACACTGCTCCCCTTACAGACACACTAAGTTTTGTGCCAGCTTTGCCCCAGCTAGGATGACCTTGCCACTTAATTAGCGAACACTCTCTAGACCCTGGTAAGAGTGCCAGACACTGCACTCTGTGCTCTAGCTGGGTCTTCCCATTTAATCTTCAAGACAACTCTATGAGAGGCCGGGGAGATGGCTCAGTGGAATAAGCGCTTCCCTGGCAGGCGCAAGGGCCTGAGTTCAATCCCCTATGAGGCATTAGTCCCAGACCTATTTTTCCAGCTTGGTAGGCTTCAACACTAGGAAGCTTGCCTAAGATCACACAAATAGCAAGAGGTACACAGTCAGGACTCAAAACCAGGCTGGGCAGTGCCAGATTACTTTAATACTGTAAGCCTTGTTATTGAAAGTGTGGTCAGGTATTGCTAGATACACAGGCTCTCAGGTTCTACCAACCTTAAGCCCACACAATCAGAATTTTCTTGTTGCAGTACTGATTGAACCCAGGGCTTTAGATTGAGCTACATTCCCAGCCTTTTATTGGTCTGTTCGGACACAGGGTCTCCCTAAGTCCCTAAACTACCCAGGCTGGGCTTGAACTTTCTATCTTCCTGCCCCAGCCTACCAGGATTCTGAGCTTGCAGGAATGTGCTACCAGACCCAGCTAGAGTTTGATCTTAACAAAAATCCCTAGGGCATCTTCTATATATTAAAGTAGGAAGCACAGCACTGCGAATTCTTAGCTGTGGTAACTATTAAGAGAGATAGGATTTTCTCGATGAGTAACAACTTGCAGAGAAAAAAAAAAGGTGCGTTTTGTGCTGCCCAGGGATTGAGGGAAGTATCCAAACAACTTCTTGCCCTTTCAAGCACTGAAAAATGCTGTGATTGGCAAAAGTCAGGGCCACTTCCTGAAGTATCAGAGACTGAGCTGGGACTGGAAGCCAGGATATTTCTCGATTCATTTTATTTAAAACAATAAAAAAATAAAAAAAATAGGTGCTATTCCAAATGGGCACACGCCCACACTATTAACTTTCCGGAGTTAGTCTCCAGCCTAGATACCAAAGTCGCCCACAGGCAGATCGGAAACCTCCAGACAACCTGCCATCATTACACCTCTGGTCGCTGCTTAGAATTGCTTCGTTTAACTAACAATGTTCACGATAAAACTAGTTTGGCCCTCTTCGCCAGTCACGCCCCAGGGTTGAGTAACACTGTCCGGATGAACGCTGGCCCGGGGCAGGTACTTCCCCGGGGCACGGAGTCGCGTCCCCTGCCGCGCGCCCCAGCTCCCGCTCCGGCGGAGCCCTCGGTCCGGTTCGTTTCAGCGGTCACCGCTTTTTTCTCCCCTTGTCCAGTTCAGTGAGGCTTTCCAAGGCCCAAGCTAAGCCCACCCGGGTAACAGGGACCCGTGCGCCACGCCGCCCGCATCCCGGCTGGAGTCTCCGCGGCCCCCGCACCCCGGGAAGGGGCGGCGCCGGCCCGATCCCCGGAGCGGACTCGCGGAGGCGCGGCGGTGGCAGACGGCGAGTGACGCGCGGCGGCGGGGGCGGAGCGCTGCCGCCAGTGGGAGGAGAAAACAAAGCCCCCAGCTGTCAGCAGAGGCCGAAGGCGACCGCGCCGGAGCAGGTGAGTCAAGTGCATTTAAAGTGGTACCGCCCCGGCGCACCCCGGCGCCCTTTGCCCCGGCACAGTCCCTCCCAGGCCCCGCACCACCCGCGCCTCCTCTCTCGTCCCCGCCAGGGTCTGCAGCCTGCGGGGCTTGGAGTAGGCGGAACCCGGGATCCCCGATCCCAGCTAGAAGTTGTGCGTGTAGAGCTCCGTGACCCTAGGTGTGCACCCCGCCGAGCTCCTGTGGACTTCGTTGTTCCTATGCCCCCCCCAATCCTACCCGGCACCGAAGACCCCAAGGAAAGGGAGTGGGGGCTGCCACGCTGGCGGAAGCAAAGTGCACTGGCTGAGGGGTGAGGGTCGGCGACCAAGGGGTCTTGCAGGTGCTCAGGGAGCACGCGTGGCCCTCCAGGCAAGCGAGTTGGGGTGCGGTAGGAGCTTTGCGCTGTGGGGCAGACCAGGAAGTGCCGCGCGTGGGAGCGACCTCTAAGCCCGGCTCCGCTGCTTATCCAGTGCTGCCCCGTGGAGTGGACTCCTGTCACCTCATTCCAGCCCTCGCTCCTGGCACCCGAGCTCTGAAGCTCGGCGGATGCGAAAGGGGCCAGTTCATATTCTGCCCCAGAGTGGTGCTGCCGTGGGGCACACACTGAGCCGGGCAAAAGCCGCTGAGACTCCCCTATCTGCCCCGGTGAGAAATTCTTCGGTCTTACTTTACTAGAGCAACACCAAAGCCCCACAAAAGACCAGGAATAAGAGGTGGACGCAAAAAAAGCCCCTCTCCTCGGAACCTGGGACGTGAGTGCGTGCAAAGCTTTAGGCCCCAGAAGGCCAGCGGTCGGGTCGCACCGAGCCTCTGCACGTCCTGCTCTGAGGGCAGCTCTGTAACCTCAGAAGAAGGGGCACCGCGGCGGTTTGATCAGGCGGAGTCTTTGTCTTAACCTCCAGTTCCCGTCTGCTGCCCCGCCCCACCGCGGACCAGTGGCGCGTGGAGTAATTAATATTCCGAACATTAGTGGTCCCTTCACCTCCACACCTGCCACTGTTGCCGCCCTCTGTCCGCGGGTCGTCTTCACTGTCTCGCTTTCAGTTCCACCACCATCAAAAAATAAAAAATAAAAAGGAAAGAAAGAAATTAAAAGGGCCACACCCACGAGGTAAGAGGTTAGGAGCGCAGCTGCGCCGGCAATGTAAAATCAAGGGTTAAGTGTTCAAACCTGCGCCCGCCCGCGCACTGCTCTAAGAACTTTCTCAATTAGCATAGTATCTGCCCCGGGGCCGCGCTGCGAGGCGGAGGTGCGGTCTCAGCCCTGGCGACTCTTGCAGCACTATCCGGGTTGAGGTCTGAACTGCGCCTGCTTCCCATCTGAGAGGAGTCGCGCTTTACAACTTTGCTGAACGGGACACTGTGGGATGAAACAGAACAGAGATCAAAAGGTAACCAGAATAGCAACATTTGATGCGGTTCTCTTGCACATGGGTAGGGGGTGCGGCCAGAGGGGAGCGTTGGTCCTTGCCTAGTCAGCGACCTTCCTAGAAGTGTCTCCTTGGCTTGCTTCACAGTCGTTGGCCACGCTAAGACACCACTTTGGGGCCGTGTATCAGATGACCTCTAATGTAGGCGACTCCAGAGCCCACCCTGCGCTCTTTCGGTGTGCCTACACCGATCCTAGCCAGAAGCTCAGGTGTGTCTAGTCTAGGGTAAGGTTTTCATGCGCCAAAAAAAGTGATGCTTTGCCAAAATACTGGTTCCCAGACTTTGCTGCAAATGAGAATCACCTGGTGGAGCTTTAAAAACTCGGCATCTATGTCACGTCCTAAGCATTTAAAAAAGATTGAAGATGAGAATTAAGCACTGGTGTTTGGAAAGGGAAATCACACACAAATATTCCAAGTGATCCCCTTGTGCAGCACAACTTGGGAGCCCCTGCTGTGAAGAGCTCAGTGACTACAAAAGCAGGTGTTGCAAGACAGGATGCTACTTTAACTGCTTGAGTGGGTGAGAGAAAAGACACTGAAACTGGGGTGCTGGTGACTAATGTGCTGGGGAGGGGGCTGTCACCTGAAAGCTTGGCTGTCGGTAACACTCGCTTACCACAGAGGTTTCCCCTTCCCTAACTTCCCTGAGTCTAGTTGTTGGGAAGATCAGAGCTGGTGGTCAGTGCCTAGAGTGTGCAGGTTGTCAAGGGAGACAGAAACCTTCATTCCTGTGATGACAGCGTGTGGCAGGCAGCAGGGAAACCCAGCGAGGCGAATCGGCAGCAGCACGGTGACTCAGCACGCTGGCACTCCAGAGAGAGCCCAGGGAATAGGAAGTGATTACCACAAGTAGCTTATTGACATGCAGGCACTTGGTCCTTGGAAAGCATATTTCAGTATCTAACCAGGATGTTTGCTCCCTTTCCCATTACCCCTCCCCCCAATTCTACCTGCTTCCAGTGATGGTTCCTATTCTTGAGAGTGCAAGCCAGCTAGACATCTTGTAGTTTCCTTCATGGAAGGCATATAAAAAGATGATGGGAAAGTGTAAACTAGCTTGGGTTATTTCAGTTGTGTGACGTACAGAGCGAAAATTGCATATATTTTGAATACAAAATAGATAAAATACTCTTTGACCATGCATTCAAGGACCAATTAAAAGATCTACTTGAATAGAAACAGTTGTACCTAACATTCCTTATGAAGTTGTGCTAGCTATTGACCAAAGGTTTGTTGCTTTAGAAAAAAAAAGAAAAAAGCATACCCAGTAGATAACTCCAAGTTCTTTGAAGATGCGCATGGTGCATTAAACTTATTTTTCCTATCTTGGTTGCTGTTTCAGTTTCAGTTTCTATACCTCTTCCTCTCTTCCTATGACTCTTTATAGCACCATGATTATCTTTTCAGCTTCAATTTGGTTAAGGGGAAAAACCATGGCTGTCTTGTAACAAGGGCTTAGTGTTGCCAGCTGTTGAGCTGCACTGGAACCTGTCCTCTGGTACCTACGTCCCCTGCTTGGGATGCTATTAGCATTACAGGCCTTCATGTCTGCAGCCCCAGAGAACAGTGTACAAGATACTTTGTATTATAAATACTGCTTGTTTGTGCTAAAGATTATCAGAAGGTGGAGGGAACACCAGAAAAGGAAGCCTCCTCGATACATTCAGCAGTTTTATTTTTTTTTTTATTCTGGATATATAGAAGCCAAAATTGGTTACAATTCTTAAATGTTATCAAACAGTAGTTAATTTATTCAAAAACACCTTTTCACAAAGACATTTAGTATTTTGAGCATGCTAGTAAGTAATGGAACATTTAGCTATTGTCTCATAGATTCACTGAACAAAAGTTTACTCTATCCATTAGTATGGAAAGAAAATTCAGTTACGGAGTTAATTTTTAGCTAAGGAGTTAACATTCATCCTAGGAGTTACCTTAGAATATACCACTTTCATTGTCAACGTACCCACTATCATTAAAATAGGACAAGTAGGGGCTGAGGGGGTAGTTCACTGGCAGAGGGCTTGCTTAGGACAAGCCAGGTCCTGGGTTCAAGTCCCAGTATAACAGAAAGTACCATAAGCATACCGCAGTTACAAGCATATTTAAAAGTAGAAGTTGAATGCATTCTCTGATAGATGCCATCAAAAAATAAGTGCCAGCCTGGTGTGGTGGCGCATGCCTATAATCCCAGCACTCGGGAGGCTGAGGCAGGAGGATTGTTGTGAGTTCGAGACCAGCCTGAGCTACAAAGTGAGCTTAAGGTCAGCCTGAACTGCATAGTGAGACCCTATTTCAAAAAGACAAGAAAATAATTAAAAACAAAAATAAGTGCCACTAAGAATTTCCTACGGCCAGCCAAATAACTCAGTGGACTAAAGTGCCTGCTTAGGCAGACGCAGGGGCCAGGAGTTGGATCCCCTGGCCTGCCATGCCGGTGCTAAGATGGTGATTGAAACTGGGTGTGGTGGCCCAGGCCTCTAATCCCAGCACTTGGAAGCTGTAATCAGGAGGATCACCATGAATCCGATCTACACAGTGAGACCATGAACACCCTGTCCTAAATTAAAAAAAATTCCAAAGGCCAAAATTATGACAGTGTATCCATTCTTACTTTTCTCTAGCTTAGAGAAGGAGCTAAGGATCTAGCAGAGTTTTACAATTTTGATCAGGAGGTGTAAGATATTAAGAGGCAGAAATGTAAGCTAGAAAAATAAGATCAGTAGGATTAATCCATATGAACCAGAAACTTTATCAGGGCTTAGTATGTATCTAACTTGCTAATATTTACCAAAAGGAGTCAGGTAGAAATAATGCCATCTCATTTTAGAAATTATGGAGTTTTTGAGAGTCACCCAGTGTTATTACCTTGAATTTATAGTCTTAGCATCTTATTAACATATGAGGGCCTGTATTGTTGCATCAGGTAAGTCACTTGTGGTCTTGCCTGTAGGCTTTGGTTAGACCGGAGCAGTTCTCCTTATCTCACCCCTCCTTAAATAAGAGAAGCTACTCATATCTGCTGTGTTCTCATTGACGTTGTTCTTCAATAACCTTTGGACTGAGCAAACCTTAAACAATCATACCTCTAGTTTCTTTTCTGGTTAACCAAAGTAGTAAGTTCACTTTCAAATCTTTCCCAAGTCATAGAAGCAAAAACTCTGCTAGGGCTGCTTACAGGTTGGTCCTGTTTCCCTGTGATGTTTCAGAGCCTTGTGTAACGTCTTCACTGAGAAGTCCTCCAGTTCAAACTTATGATCTCCCTCATGGGAAGCTCTCTTTGCCAATTATTTCTTATGCCATAAGCAATAGTCCAAATCTTATGTAATTCACCTGCAACCATATGAAACATTGAAAGGGTTTGGAACATAGCTCAGTGGTGCATCGTTTGCCTAGCACACACACTCTGGGCTCAATCCCTAGCACCTCCAAACAAAAACTTTTAAGAAATTTATTCTTAATGTGAGATAAAATTAAGAACAAAGTTTTTTTGTTTGTTTGTTTGTTTGAAGAACTGGGGATTGAACTCAGGTCCTTGCGCTTGCCAGGGAAGCACTTATTCTACTGAGCCATCTCCCCTGCCCCTAAGAGTAAACTGTTAATTCCACAAAATTTTTATTTCAATTCTTATTCACCATAGGACTCCTCAGAACTATGGTTTGTTACCTTAGAACTTTATAGAATTGCACGACTAGTGGATTTGGTTTCACAAAATCTGTACACTTCAAAACTTACTGCAGACAAACTTTATACATTGTACTGACATTGAGCTTTTACTCAGCAGAAACCCATGGTGCCTGTATTTTAGAGATTAGCAAACTGTAGGCCATTATCTTTGTACAACCTTCTAGGTAAGGCTGGCTTTTCTTTTTAATAATTGAACAATATGCGAAGAAGATTATTTGGGGAAACCTGAAAATTGTAAAAAAGTCACATTTTGGGGATCCAAAAATATAGTTTAGCTGTACTATAGTCATTTTTATTCACACCTTGCGTACAGCTGCTTTTGTACAAGTGTGACTGCATGGAATAGTTGCACCAAAATTGTGTGTTCTGCAAAGCCTGGAATATTTGTTCAGTACTTACAGAACTTTATAGACCTTTAATTTACTCCCACTCAGCACATTTAAATTTAATATAAGCATCTGATTATTTAAAGCCTTTGTCTTTTTCCAGTTATTTTCCCTTTAGTTAAGGTAAGCAAAATTCGTTACTAAATAGGTCAGCTAAGGATTAAAGATAAAATGCAGTTGGGCTTCATCTTCTTGTGTATGTGTTTGCAAAAACAGTACATTTCTAATACGTGAATTTTAGTGATTTGTTCACGTGGAAACTGCTGAATCTAAACAAGCCCTAAACAAGTGCTGGTGTGATTCGCCGAGTCATTGTTTCCAGGGTTGTGGAAATTTAGAAGAACAATCCCCTGCTGAAGGCGTGCCATGACTGTTTAGCTAAGTTAGGAGCCTCCTTATTCACCAACCCAAGGGACATTTGTATACTTATCTGATTTAGTATGTGCAGGCATAGTTTGGAAACATTCAGATTTAGAAATCTTTTATTGCACATCATTTTGTACACATAGAACAGCAAGTGGAAACTTGCTGCTTTAATAAATGATACTTAAGCGTGCATTAAGCACGTAGTAAAGTCAGTATTGCACTATAGGCAATTTAGTTTAAAATCTTCAAACTCAAAAGTAGAGCAGATTATGAAATTCAAATAATTTACCTTTTGCTGGAATGATTAAGATTTTAGGAGGAATATTTAAAAGAATGATTACATTGGTGTGAACTTGTCTCAGTTTTTTTTCATTGTGTTGCCTGCTTTGAAACTTCCTTCAGTTACTAGAACTTCCGGTTTTTGATGTCTTAGTTCTGCTCTTGACTGGGAGCTTATAGATAGTTTCACTTACATTAGTACAGCAGTTTTAAGGCCCCACTGTCTCCTTCAGGATTTAGAGCCTGAAAAAAAAAAAGTCATACATTATTGTTGTAAATCTTGAGGTACCTAACATTCGCTGAATTTTATTTATTTATGTATTTTGAGATAGAGCCACACTATGAATTTCCCCTCCTGCCTCAGCCTCCCAAGCACTGGGATTATGGGCATGTGCCACCATGCCCAGCCCAACCAAATCATTTCTAAAAGCAAAACAACAATTGTGAATGTAATCCCATCCTAGGACTGTCCATTGCAATAGCATGTAAACCACTAGGTGCTGAGGTAACAACTCACTGCCCCTCTCTAAGGAATCATCACAGGAGACAGAAAGACAAAAGCACCCCATGCTGTTTGATAAGAAAACAGTCTGCCAAATTCACTCCCTTCCCTTGTAATCCAGACCTCACATTTTTACAAATACATATTAATATAGCTTATGCCACACAGTGTCACCAGTAGTTTCCCCTAAATCAGTTTCTAAGACTAGGAACTATTTTGAGTTACTATATTATTAGCCTTGGCACCTCTCTAATGAGTCTTCCTTGCTTTGGCCCTAATTTATTGTAAGAACCATGACAAGAATGACTGTCACTACTTGGAGTAGGTAGTAGAAAGAAAAACTAACAAGAAAAAGCTGGACAATGAAGTAATTTTAGCTTTTGCTTTTAATTCTGCTGAAGGATTGAAAGCTATGGGACAAAATAGATAAAAATGAGATCAGGGCCGGGGAGATGGCTCTGTGGAATAAGCGCTTCCCTGACAAGTGCAAGGGCCTGAGTTCAATCCCCTGAGTTCAATCCCCAATTCTGCAAAAAAAAAAAAAAAAAAAAAAAAAAAAAGGTGAAAGTGCTCGTAACCTTTGCACCCTTCTTCCAAAGATAATTCTTAGTCTGATCAACTTGCCATAACTAAGGAAAATTTTTCATGATCCTAACCAAGAGGCCACTATCTACTTTGCCCTTCGATAAATTGAAAGTGAGAGGATACTGGGGAAAAAAGGATCCTGCTTTGTCTCTCCTGGACCTTCCCTGGAAACATGCTATGGATAGAAATGTTGCTGTTGTCATCGGCTGTTTGCACTGTGTGGTCTCGGGGTGTAAATCCTCTACAAGGAGCTTGCACAGGTCGACAGCAGCAATGACCAAGTACTCAGGGTCGCACTCCCAAGCCCAGAGTCACAGCCCTGCAGAGGAGTATTTAATGCTATCAGGGAGTGTGTTTTCTGTCCCAGCCTCTATCCCCCAGTACTGCAAGGTAAGTTGGGAGGATCATTTTGCCTAAGGCTGTCAGATAAATTACAAGATAATCACTTCTGTTTGAATTTCCAGTGAACAATGATTACTTTTCTTGTAAAAGTGTTCCCTGTATTACAGGATTATATTACATGGATTATGTTTACACTAAAAATGTCATCTAACATTCTAATGTAAATGGGCATCCCATCTTTCCCTTTGTCTTATTTATGCTAAACTTGGTGACCTTGCTTTTGTTATAATAGATCTCAAAATGGCTAGTTTCCCTGACCTGTAATGTCTGACCTGAAGTTATGGTTCTGGGATAATAAACTTAAGTGTTTAAGCTGCCTGCTCCTTCTAGAGAAAACTTGAAAATCATCATAGTCTTAAAGTGAAGTTTCGTGCACTTGGCTTAATTAAGGGGGGAGGGGACTTAAACCAGTACGAGGAAGTCAGCAATCTTTTTATTCTGTGAGGTATTTTGAAGTATTTTCTATTCTTTCACAGATCTTTTAGTAGAGTTGATGCTTCAGCAGGCAGATTGCTAGTTCAAAGGGCTTAATACAGAAAATCCATCAATGAGGTCAATAGTGTATGTAAATTCACGAGCCCTTCCAGTGACCTCAGCGGGTGAGGTCCCAGAATCTGGGACTCCTCTTCACACTGCCCCCAAGTCTTCACTGCCACAGAACTCCCGAAGGTGAGTCTTGTACACATTCAAGTATGAGAACTGGAGGATTCTGTTCCCCCACCAAACATTGGACTGGTCTTTCTGAATCCTTATTGAACAGTTCTTGAATTGTTTTTAACGCCTAAGAGTTGGTTTCAAATATCTTCAAGGAATGCAACATTGTATGTGTGTATTCATATGAAAATCCACATGATCATTTTTCACATTGTTTTATAATGAGCTGATGTATAAAAAATAAGGCAAACCTTTTTGGGGGTGGCACCATGTTGGGGACTACACATAGGGCCTTAAACATCACAAATTTAAGTTTAAAAAAACTCGGTAACTAACTTGACAGCCTATTATAAATAGAATTTTGGATTTCCTTTGAATAATGACTTATAAATTAGGTGGATCAATTTCTGGCCCTCAGATCCCCAGGAAATCTCTTTTGTGCTTCTTCATGTCCTGTGTTAGAACTTATACAGGAATATTTATACACCATACCCACATATTTATGGACATGTATTCCTACCAGTAGCTTGTTCTAAAAATGGGCAGACTGTATACTATTTGGGCCTCTGGCAAACTCCAAACTACTCTTATGAAATTCTGAATTTTAAAAGCAGTTAAGGTCCTAGCTCATCCTACTTGGGTTCCAAGCCCGTATTTCTTTAATCTCTGCCAGTGACTGGTTGTCTTTAAGCTTCAAGTGTTCCATTGTAGAAAGAGCCCATAAATGTGCTGAGTATTAAAGCTGGTTCTGCCACATGCAGGTAGATTTGGGAGGTGTTACGTAACATCTTTCCTCAGTGTTCCATAAACTGAGTTTCCTAATCGGCAGACACAGACAGTGGAGTCAGTGATTGTCTGGAGATTGGTGTCAAGATCAAATTAGATAGCGTGTGTGTTGGTCTTCATGACTAGGACACAGGTGATGTGGTTGGACTCGTTCTGTAATCTGCACATGCGACTGGCAGCTGACTTGTGGAATGTGGCTCCCTGCAACACGCCTAGTGTCACAGGCAGGCGCGTTTGTCTTCATGATCCCCTCCATGCGCAGAAGGGGAACGATGTGGCAGGGCTGGGGATGTAGCCCAGTGGGCAAACCATTTGCTTAGCCTGCCAAAGGTCCTGATCTCCGGTCTCAGCACTGCAGAAACAAAACATGTATCATGCAGGCTTGTAGCTCATGGCTGTGTGTCTTAAGTCAATCACAGACTTTCCCTTCTGTGCCCCAGAAGCATAAAGTTCTTTTCATGGCTAGGATCAGTGAAACGTTCCAGGACACCAGTGATGAATCTTTATTAGGCATCAGTAGACCCAATGTGTATTTTCTTTTCCTGCCAGAATTCTGTACAGTCCTTCCATGTTCTTTCCCAGGAAGAATATCAACAGATCAGTAAAGTGAGCTACAGTATTTTTAATTACTAAATTCTTATGCCATAGTATTCTTTTGTGGGCATTCTACATTTTAAAAGAAGACAAAAAGGGCCAGCCAAATAGCTCAGCAGATTAAAAGTGCCTGCAAACAGGCATAGGGGCCAGGAGTTTGATCCCAGGGCCTGCTCTGCTGGCCCTGCCCTCTGAGATGCCAATTGAGACTGGCTGTGGTAGCACACACCTGTAATCCCAGCTCTTGGGAGGCTGTAAACAGGCAGAGGGCTCTGATCCCAATCTAGTTGTAAGACCCTGAACACCCTGTAGACCCTTCCCTAAAATACAAAATATAATAAAATAAAAGAAGACAAAGAAAAAATAGAATAAAATATTCATTCAAAACACATTATCTATGATAACCACAGTGTCACATAATCATGATTACTTATTAAGTTAATTTTTATCCTACCCAATTCTACATCAAGTTGAAAGTATCTTCATGGCCATCTTCTTAAAAACATCCCAGGATAGAATTTCCCTCATTAATATACAAGAGGGAAGCTCATTTTTCTTTTTTTGCTATTTTAGTAAATAAGTATGAAGTCATTAGTGAGAGACTGATAAAAGTGGAGAAGGATGTGAAGGATGGCATTTGTAATCTTACCACCTTTTTGCAATTATTGCAGCAACTTTAAAATTTTTCTGTACAGCTCTTATCTGCATTCATATTCAACAGTGTTTTATGAAACATATCTCCTTATGAACATTTTCAATATTTCCTGTATCCAGCGTAGTGCTGGAATCAGTGTCTCTGCCTGTATCTTTACTAGCTCTTTCTGCCGTAAATGCTTTTCTCTGAGTAATTTGGGATCCGGCTGGGTGTTGGCTCAGGTGCAAACTCCTCTAGGTCCTTGCTACTCACTGTCCAGGGCCCCAGTGAACTCTCAGAGAATCGTGTGTGTG